>JANRGW010003985.1:0-19368 GCA_024733675.1 Psilopsiagon aymara | reverse complement strand
CTCTGCCATGGGCAGGGACACCTCACACTAAACCATGCCACCCAAGGCTCTGTCCAACCTGGCCTTGAACACCGCCACGGATGGAGCATTCACAGCTTCCCTGGGCATCCCATTCCAGTGACTCACCACCCTTATGGTAAAGAATTTCTTCCTCATATCCAATCTAAACTATTTGTAGTACTTGCCACTTACCTATAATTAAAATGAACAAATGAATTTGGAATGTCTGTCCATGCACACTTTAATGATTGCAGTAGTTTTTTTAATCCACACAATAGCAAGTGTGAGGCCTTTTAACACTCTTGCATATTTATGGTAATTCTGTTTAGTATAGACTAACATGCTTTCCCTTGTATTAAGACTGCTGGTAAAGCACCTTAAGTGAATTCATAGCTGTAGTAAAAGTATACATGAAATGCCCAGAACTGTTGCTAGTATTTATAACCATCTACTTCTTCATTAGAAGTGTTTCTAACTGTTTTTATTATTGCATATCTGCAATTTGTACAGGAACAGTTTACACAGTACCTTTTTAGGGAGTTGTGAATATAGTGCTGTTTTTTTTTCTTGACAGAGTAAGTTGGTTGACTTCCGTTTTCAGTCCTAGTTAGTAACAGTGATTGAGTCAACTTTTTGAAGGAATTATCTGCTTCAGAAATTCTGTGATTTATACCACGTGGAGCTACCTTTTGCTTATATTGATCCCTTTCTAATCAGAGTAACCCAAACCAAACTGTCTCGGCAGTGTACTGCCATCTGTGCCAGCCAAGGAATTTTTGCCAATAAATTGGTATTAACCTTGTCAGTATGTTGTTCCAAAGACAAATGAAAGTGTAATTCTGGAATCAGATACTTTCTTAACAAGTCCCGATAGAGTAGTTGTGTTTTATACATCAAATTTAAACTTTTTGTCAACTTTCCCCTGTCTCTTCTGATTCAGGTAATCCTTTTTTCCCCATCAGGTCTTACATGAAACATTTTCCCATCATACGTTTTTAATGAATGGTCTTATTCAGGGTGTTAAGGTAAGATTTTTTTTATTTTAGCCTCTGATGTAAATATTCTGCATGTTCCTGTATTGCAATTTGTCTGTCTTGCATTTTCCATAAGAACATTCAAATCACTGAGAATGTAATTAATTGTATTAATTCTTTAACTTTTTTTTTTTTTTTTCATTGTAATGGTTGTTTTCTTGGGCTCAGTTCCAGTTTTACTGCTAAATTGTAGCACTTTAAAACAAGCATTAAGAAATATTCTCAAAGTTTAAATTCCTCTCATTTTAATAGGTAGCAGTTGTAGCTACTGTAATCTTGATAAGGATGCTTGTAAGAATGGAGATAGGTTTTAATGTCTGCTTCCTAATGTTACATGATTTTCTTTTGATCAGTATTTTTTTTAGTGTTCTGTGATGGTCAGGGTATTCAGGGCAGCTTATAGCTTACACCACTTCATTCACATGATGTCATGCTGGATTGTTGCTATAAAAAAAGCTTGCAAAATTTGTCGAGCATAGCTAAAGCTTGAATGTCTCTTCTTTGCTAACTGTCTTACTGAGGGGCTTCAAAGTACTTCTTGTAAGTGTTGACTAATTTATAGTAGCCAGAAATTATTGAGCTTTATATTCTGTAATGAAACTAGAGCATTGTTCTTACATATAAAAACATGACATCTTTAGGATGATGTCTTCCGTTGTGTATTGGCAGAACACCATGCACTAGGGATGTCAGGATATCTTATACTGAAAGAGGAAGTTAACTGTGTTTATCTCTTAAAAGAGCAAAGTTCATGTGCCTCTTTGTGTTTTCTTTCAACTCTGCAGTGTAACAATGACTATCACTTAAAAGTAACGAGTAGAAGGTTTCCCATGTATTTTCTACAGAGCATATCATAGTCTAAATGTATGTGTTGCTCAAATAGGTTTAATAAGCAGGGGAGCATGCAGTAGAGTGAGCTTGCACATCAGCATCTGATACTTTCTTTAAAATGCTATGTATGAAAAATCAGAAGTGTTTTGTGTGACAGCAAAACATGTTATGTTCTACTGAATTCTGACTCTTAGGAGCAAAAGCAAAAATAACAACTGAGCAAGGCATCTAAGTGTCCTAAGAACTGGTGTTCTGGCTTTAGATCTTTTGCTCTCAATTTACATACTGAAATAATTGGAATCAGAGTTGTTTATTGGGATTTAGAAGAGCACTGATTTAGTACAATATGCTGTACATACATATATGTACATATATGTGACTATATTTGAATACTGGAGGTTAGGTAAAGCTAGCTGGAGTAGAATTCCAATGTAGTGAGGTGTTTGTGGAACCATATGTTTACTAACATTTGGATTTATGGCAGAGTTGGATTGATCAGCCAGTGCTATGCTAATTAGGAGGAAGATGTGTCTATTCTGGGGGTTTTGCAGTTAACAAACATGTGAAAGGCTTTGCTTATTTTAATTCTTCTGACTAATGCGTAATAGTTCTGAGGCCTGTATTTCAGAACTTTGTGAAATGCTGAAAAATGTAATATTTGATCCTTAGTCATTTTTTTTCCATAACAGATGTACCTGTTAGTCTGGCATTTGCCACTGGGATATCATTATGGTGTTCCACTGCTTTAAGTTGTCAAGCTTACTCACACAATCCTCTTACTTATTGGAATGTACAATTGTCCTGTTCATGACAAATTGCTATAAAGCAAAGATGTCCATTATGAAACTATATTTGTAATAGCTGGGCCAGCCAGGAACCAGGTTAGAAAATCTGAAGTACTGGCAGAAGTAACTCTCACCAGGGACGTCAAGGGCAATGAGGAAAGATTCTGTAGGTATGCTGGTGATAAAAGGAAGACCAGAGAAACATGGCCAATGTGGAACGAAATGGGAGGCGCTGTTAGCTGGGATGTGGAGAAAGCTGAGGTATTCAGTGACTTTTTTTAGCTTGGTCTTCACCAGCAAGAGCTCCAACCACACTGCCCAAGTCACAGAAGGCAAATGCACTGTGAGAATGAAGATCCTCCCACTTCAGGAGAAGATCAGGTTCAAGACCATCTAAGGACTTTGAAGTGCACAGATCTACGGGGCCCCATGGGAAGCATCCACAGATCCTGAGAGAAATGGCAGATGAAATGCTTAAGCCACTATCCATGATATTTGAGAAGTTATGGCAGTCTGGTGATGTTCCTGCTGACTGGGAAAGGGGGGAGTAGATTTCCTGGTTTTAATGAAAAGGGGAAAAGAAGGGAAGACCCTGGATCAGTCTCAGCTGAGAGCCTGGCAAAATCATGGAGCAGATCATGTGGAAACTGTGCTATGGCACATGGAAAGTGAGGAAGTGATTGGTACTGTCAGATCATGCTTAACAAATGTGGTGGCCTTCCAAGATAGTACTATGTTGTTAGTGAATAATGAAGGTGCAAGTGACATTGTCTGCCTGGACTTCCAGAAATCATTTGGTGCTGTCCTGCATGACATCTTTGACTCTGAAGTAGAAAGACGTGGGTTTGACGGATGGACCACTGAGTGAATATGGGATTGACTGGAGGGTCTGGCTCGGAGAGTTGGAATGAACAGCTTGATATTCAAGTGGAGACCAATGAGGATTGATGTCCCTCCAGGACTGGTACTGGGACAGGCACTGTTTTAACATCTTTGTAGAGACAAGGCCAAGTGCAAGGTTCCAGTTCTGCACCTGGGTTGAGGCTATCCCAAGCACAAAACCAGGCTGGGTGGAGAATGGATTGAGAGCGGCCATGAGAAGAAGGACTTGAGGGTGTTGCTTGATGAGGAGCAAAATGTGACCCAGCAATGTCCGCTTGCAGGCCAGAAAGCCCACTGTTTTCTGGGCTGCATCCAAAGAAGCATGGCCCGGAGGCCAAGGGAGATGATTCTCCCCATGTGCTCTGCTCTTGTGAGACCTCACCTACAGTGTTGCATCCAGTCGGGGGCCCCCAACAGAAGAGGCATGTGGACCTGCTTGAGCAAGTCCAGAAGAGGGCCATGAAGATATCAGGGGGCTGGAGCAGCTCTCCTGTGAAGAGGCCGAGAGACTTGGGCTTGTTCAGCCTGTAGAAGAGGAGACTCTGGGAAGACATTATAGCAGCTTATTCCAGTTCCTAAAAGGGGCCTACAAGAAATCTGGAAGGGCACTTTCTAGAAGAGCTTGTGCTGATAGGCAAGGGATAACGTCTTTAAACTGAAAAGGGCATCTTTAGATTAGACATTAGGAAGAAATTTTTTACTGTGAGGGTGGTGAGACCTTGGCAGAGGTTGCTCAGAGAAGCTGTGGGTGCTCCCCGCCCCTTTGGCGGTGTTCTTGCCCAGGTTGGATGGGGCCTTGAGCAATGTGGTGTAGTGGAAGGTGTGTTGGAACTAGATGATCTTTAAGGTTCCTTCCAAAACTAACTATTCTATAATATAATATTTTGGAGGGTTTATAGTAGCTTTTGCAATCTGTGGTACTTCTATGTTGAATTAAATTGATTTTGAAGAAATACGTTTTTTTTTAACGTAGTTAAGTTTAATAGATTTGAAATAACAAAACATCAGAATCACTAAAAAGTAGAAGTTTTGTAATATTCAGTTAACTGCTGTTTTGTGGTTAATGTTAAATCAAGTTCACTTGTAGTTCTTTTCTGTATTGTAAAGTAAAACTTGGAAATGTAAATATATATACTTATGAATTGTTTTTTTCTGTCACAGGGTTTTTTCTCTTTTCTTAGTGCTCCACTAATAGGTGCTCTTTCAGATGCATGGGGAAGAAAGTATTTTCTTCTTATTACAGTTTTCTTCACTTGTGCCCCAATTCCATTAATGAGAATAAGTCCATGGTAAGTGGTGCAGCCTTCTAATAGCAAGCTTCTCAATACAGCAGAAATCCAAGCAGACAAGTTGTTTCGGAACGTGGGAGAGGGACAAAGAGACAAGAGAAATGCCACTTTCCATTCAGAATGTGATTGTGTTATTCTGTCGCTTTTTGAGTGTTAAAAATATGTATCTTAAAAGTAGAAATTATGAAATGCAATTTAGTTGGAAGTATGACTAATTAAATGTTTGATAGGCCTGTCTAACTCAGTTTTAAAGCTCAGCTGTTAATTTTTATTCCCCGGAGGACTGAAAATGCTGTAAGGATCATGCTTGTAAAACTGAATGAACCCTGGAATTTATTAACACAGAAAAGTATAATTGCTGTAATTGAGATCATTTAATTCTTTGATTAGGCAGCTTTGAAGTCTTAGCTGAGTGGAATTGACTTGGCTTCAGTTTCATTTACGTTTTTTGGAAGGATTCTTGTTACATGGAAGGATTATAAAAGAAGTTTTTGTACACTGAGTGCACTGAGAGTTTAGTTTCTGAAATATTTTATGTGACATGTTATTCCTTAATTGGTTGAAAAGCTGAGTTCTAAGGTAATTAATTTTTTACAACTTAAACTTTTTTAGCTTTGAGAGTGAAAATGTATAGGCACCCTGTTTTGAAAGGGCCACTTACTTCAGGCTGATGTAAAGTAAACAGTAGGATATAAAAAATTAAAATGCTGTTTTCCAGTGTTCAGATATAACTGTGTCATTCATCTGTTATAAAGGTCTATGTTAGTTCTTGAAGAACACTTCTCATAGCTTCAATACAAACTTGCTTGATTAGTAAAAAATCAGCTAGATGTCTTAGCTTAAACTTTCTAATTGTTGCTTTTAAATCATTAGGTGGTATTTCACTATGATTTCGGTGTCTGGAATCTTTTCTGTTACCTTTTCTGTAATATTTGCCTACGTAGCCGATGTAACACAAGAACATGAAAGAATTACAGCCTATGGACTGGTAAGATATGCTAAACCTGAAAAAAAAAAGGTCAGATTATGACCTTCATATTGAATTTGTGTTTTGGTGCATAGATTGTTTCCTGGTTAATGTATTGAGGTTAATAGAGAAAGTGAGTATCAAGCATCAAGGCACTGTGTTACAGTTTGAGAAATGTAAGTTAGACTTTTCAGTGTCTTACAGACTGCTCTATGCTCATAGGAACAGAGTAACAATTTGACGACTTTATCTGCATAGAAGGCATGTGTAACAAAACAGGTTTTAAGTTTTGTAGGCAGAACAAGAAATGTTCTTAAAGGTTATTTAATACTTGCTATTTAATAAAAATTACTTAATACTTAAGGTTTCCATTTCTTTTTAGCCTTAGAGACTCACGATTCCTCAGAAGTTGATTTAACAGTTAAGAAAATAAAGGACTTTGTTCTCTTGAACAAACTTCTCTGTATTATTTAGCAGAACACACAGCAGGTGCAAAAGTTCTGGAATTCCCTCTTTATTTCTCCTGCCTTTAACAAGGGCTTAAAGCATATGAGCATATATTTGCCTGCCTTCAAACAGGTTTGTTTTGTTTGATTTTTATTTGTTTTCATTCACAGAAACACCTTCATCTGAAATTCTGTAAAGTGATAAACTAAAGTGCAGTTGTTTTGCACTTCTGTATCTCTTTCTAATCTGTTATACCTTTTCTTTAAGACTTTTTTTCTAGATTTGCATAAAGCTAAATTTCTGGCCCACATTCTTATTCTGTAAAACAGTTCTGCAGAGTGTTTGTAGTATGGGCACTGGAAAAGAGTAGTCATTAAAAAAAAAAACCAAACAAACCAGCTTTATTACAATTTTTCCTGAAGGTTTTAATAGTGAAATTTAACAACAGTACTTGATTTTTCGTTATGTTACAATGTGTTAATATAGTAAGTGACCTGTAGCTGCTTGTCACTACAGCATAATATGAAACAGTTACTGAAGATGTAGCTAATGATTTTCTAGTTTGCTGTGCTAACTTATGGTTGCTATGTATTTAAAATGCAAACTGTTAACGAAGGCATTATGTGTTACTTTATGTATTACCCAGAGTGCTGAGACTCAGGTTCACTTAGGCAGGCATTTAAATGTGCTGACAATTTTTCAGTGAAATCTCATAAATTGGTTGTTGGAAAGCAAAAACGTTTTAGAGCATTTGAAAATAAGCGCTGGTTCCTTTGTGCCAAACTTGCTCTTTGGCTGCAAATTCTGTCTCCTCTGGTGGGCTGAGGAGGAGGATGGTGAAATTTTATCTTGACCCATGTTTACTGTGGTAAGTTTTGTGGGTTTTCTTTTTTGTTGTTGGATTTGGTTTTTTTTTCCTCACTTGCGTTATTTTCAAAACCACATTTCTGGGGAGGGGTGGTTGATTCATTTTATTTCAGTAGCAGAATGACTACTTCAACAAATCTGTGACCTGTTCTTGTCTGCAGGTATCTGCCACTTTTGCAGCAAGTTTGGTGACTAGTCCTGCCATTGGAGCATACTTGTCTGCCATCTATGGAGATAACCTTGTTGTGCTAGTGGCCACATTGGTGGCAGTTGTGGACATCTGCTTTATTCTGCTAGCTGTACCTGAATCTCTGCCAGAAAAAATAAGACCTGCTTCGTGGGGAGCTTCTGTATCATGGGAACAAGCAGATCTTTTCGCAGTAAGAGTAATAAGTAATTAATAATTAGTTGATGATTGATCAATAATAATTAATTGCATTTTGCAAGCTTGAGACATTTTTAATCTTATTTGTAGATTGACTGTTCTGGATACCATAATCTCTGTTCTTTACTATTGCATGAAAGATGTAGCTACAGTTAAAAACTAAAACCAAGCCAAACTTTATGGATTAAATAATTCTTGAGTAGGAAACAATGTTTGTCTTAAAATCCGGAAAGAAAGTGCTTTCCTTTTATGATATACTCTATTTTATCCTAAGAGAAATGCTCAGTATTTACTCTGCTACAGATCCCAAAACCTGATCCTGTAAGACTTTCCATGTTCATCTTATGCTTCTTAGTTTCGGTTGGCAGCATGTCTCCCCACTCCTGAATTCCACTTCTGGCTGTATTTGATTTCTTTTTAATCTAGAATGAATCTTTAAAACTTGATTTTTCTACAGTCATATATAGGAAGGGTTAAAACATGCAGTTGTTCTAGTGACATGTTCAGTTATTTACACTTGGCTAATTTCCATTTCTGTTATGCCTTGACATCTTAAGAGAGGAAAGAATGATTGTTCTTCATGAGATTCATCTTGCTGGGAACTGCTAGTGAATACTGAGATGAGTGACGAGCTTGAAAGACTGCAGTTAAAAGAATTTGTTTTCCATAATTTATTAGTTACTCAAAGTGATTCATATTGTGGGTAAACAGCTATAAGGTGAACAAGTATAAGGATGAACAAGGAAAAATAATTCTCATAGTTTGGGAAGACAAACAGTTGTAATGAGGCTATATTATTTGCTATCGTCTTTCAGAACAAATTGTTATAGAGATCAGTTAGAAGATAACGCATTTCACTAAATACTGTGTGATGCTGTTTTCAGTGACTACTTGTAATCTGGCACTGAGCAGTAGCTTCAAAATCGAAGGAAACTTTGCAAAAGTATCAGATACCACAAACTATATGTAACAGGAAGTTGTTTGGAACTTAATGTTCAGCTTATCCGTTTCCATGTGTGATTATTTTGTTTTTTTGGCTGATGTGCATGCTTAAAACAGATTTTTAAGAAGTGAATTTCCCTTCTGCTTTCTTTGTGCTTTCATTAGAATCATATAAATGTTCCAATACTTGCTTTTTTTCTTTACAGTCTTTGAAGAAGGTTAGAAAAGATTCTACAGTTCTCCTCATATGCATTACAGTGTTTCTCTCCTATCTGCCTGAGGCTGGCCAGTATTCTAGCTTTTTTCTATACTTGCGACAGGTAAATGTTGGTCTCTTCATGTATTACTAAGGATGTTCAAATAAGTATTCCCTAAGACATATTTCTTATTGAAGACTTTGCTCAGAAAACTCCATTCTGGCAAAATACAGCTCTAAAAAATAAAGTCAGTGTACTTTGCTAAGCCAAGACTTGACTCCTAGTGCATAAACCCTGCTATAAGTTTAAGCATGTGTTCATAAAATTAAGTAGACTTTTGTTCCCTTTCCGCAGAGCAATTTGTATATCTTGAGGTGGGATCTTGCCTACTGAAAAGCTATTGTGTCTGGGGGAGTTTCCAAATATATTACTTCCTCTCTTTCCTTAAGGCATTTTTTTTTCTTGTATTGATTTCTTGGCAATCAGTCAAGTTAGGGATTATTCTTGAAAGAGGACACTTCCTTTGTAGATTTAGATTATAAGCAGAGATCAGTGTTTTCTTTGAAAAAGATACCTCTTTGCTTGTGATTGTTCTGGATTGTGTTTGGCATTTGTTTTATGTATTTTCTGCTTCTCTTCAGATTATAGGTTTTGGATCTGCCGCCATCGCAGCATTTATCGCTGTGGTAGGCATTCTGTCTATAATAGCTCAGGTAAGCTGTATTCTTTTCAGTGTTTAATTAGATGGTACAAACTGTATGTCAAGGCACACTCTTCTGACTATTAAGTTTGTCTATAAACTTATTATGTGCTCTAAAATGCCAGTATATCTTGCAATAGGACAAGGGGTAATGGGTTCAAACTTAAACAGGGGAGGTTTAGATTGGATATGAGGAAGAAATTCTTTACTGTAAGGGTGGTGAGGCACTGGAATGGGTTGCCCAGGGAAGTTGTGAATGCTCCATCGCTGGCGGTATTCAATGCTGGGGTGCACGGAACCTTGGGTGACATGGCTTAGTGGGAGGTGTCCCTGCCCATGGCAGGGGTGTTGGAACTAGATGATCTTGAGGTCTTTTCCAACCCTAACTATTCTATGACTCTATGATTCACTAAATGCATTCTTTCTCTAACTTGCTGAGGTGTTCAGCTCTGGAGGAGGCACATTTCACAGAGTAGCTGGAGATCACAGTGTATGGGGTGGAAGGTTCATGAGCCTGGAAAACCCCATGGTTGTGCCAAGACCTGACAGAGCCAGCAGCTCACGTAAGAACAGCTGAGGAGGCATGTGTGGGGCCTGGAGTAACAGCCATCACCCCCCACTCCCACACATGACACCCCTGGGGAGCATGAGTAACCAGGAGCACCACTAACAGGACAGTCCAACAGGGTGTGACGCATCGTCTGGGTTGTGGTGCAGTGGATTGCATGGCAGTTCACATGGGAGGCTGTCTCTTCGAAGGATAGACATTCCACTGGCCAAGTAGAGAGACTTGGAAGTCCAGTAAACCAGCAACTGGGCACCATTCTGTGGCCACCTGCACAGGTCAGACCCTCAAGGCAGAATGGTGGGTACTCACATGAGAGCAAAGGCTGCGGTGCTGGCTGGGGGATCTGCTCCAATGCTTGCACCGAGATGAAGCTGCTGAAGGCAGAGGCTACAGAGCAGAACTCAACTGCTGGAAGTGCCCAGACCTTTCTCCTGGGTCAGGGACAGGCAGGAGACCTGCCTGCAGAAGGTGTGCATAAGTGGAAAAGCTTCTACAACAGGTGGCTTAGCTGCAGGGGGCAGTGAGAAGGCTGTGCAACATCAAGGAGACTAAGAAGGTGTTAGGTGGCTGGTTCCAAGCAGTCTGCAGAGGACCCACAGGCAAAAAGACAAGAATTCTCCTCCAGTACCCACAGAAGGGAATGGGCCAATAACACAGGAAGATTGATGCTTGCAGTGGGAAGGACCTGCAGGAGGAAGAAGCATCACCAAAGTCTAGAGGTGCCCTTGCTGAAGTGTATTAGACTAGAAAGGAAAGACCTGTCACATCAGAAGAGATGCTAGAGCTGAATACATCAGCCCAGTCTGCTGTCCACATAACAACCAACACAACTAAGAGAAGGTGATAGTTGATACTAATAGGCAGCTCTCTTCTGTGAAGTACGAGACTCCCATTTCCTGACTGGATGCACTGTCTAGGGAGGTGTGCTGTTTACCAGGGGCTCGTAATCAGGGATGTTGCTGAGAAACTACCAGGCCTTGTAAAGTTCACTAGCTATTATTTGCTGCTGTTATTTACATGGGCACTAGTGGTCCTCTTCAGACTGCTCCTGGCTGTACCAAGAAGGATTACAAAGCCCTTGTAGCAGCCCTAAGGGACTCCAAAGCGTAGGTAGCTTTCTCATTAATCCTTACAGCAGAGGGTAGCTTTCTCATTAATCCTTACAGCAGAGGGAAAGGGTTTGAAAGGGCCAGTTGAGTCTTAAGTGATTTATGGGTCATAGACTGGTCACACAGCCAGGGGGTTGGCAACCTAGACCATGGGGCTCACTTTAAGAAGCATGGTCTGCTATGGGCTGTGGAAGTCCATCTGTCAGAGAAGGGAAAGAACATCTTTGGTCAAAATATTGCCAACATGGTGAAGAAGGCTCTAAACTAAAGTTGTCAGGGGATAGGAACCTCAATCCGTGCTGTTCTTACCATTCTTACCAGTTTGATGCCAGTGCCAGTGAGGGATGCATAGTCTGGAGAGGGATCCCAGGTCAGCAGGGAACCTGCAGGTCCGGAACATCTGAACAGCAGCAGAAAGAAATTTCAGCTACCCTAGCCAGTAAGTCAGCTTTATTGGGAGCCCACCTTAAATACCTGTAGGCCAATGAACGTAGCATGGGAAGTAAACAAGGAGTTAGATATGTATGCATGCCTGCAGGGCCGTGATCTTCTTGGCATTATGAAGATGTGGTGGGATGGCTCCTATGACCGGAGTGTTCAAATTTAAGCATAAAAGCTTTTTCCGGAAGGACAGGCAAGGGAGAAGAAGAGGGGCTGTTGCTATCAGTGACAGTGGGCAGCTGGAGTGCATGGAGCTCCACCTGCAGATGGATGAGGAGCAGACTGAGAATTCATAGGTCAGAATTAAAGGGAGGGCAGCAACAAGTGTCTTTGGAGCAGGAGTTTGCTACAGACCACCTAACAAGGAAGACTGAGTAGATGAAGTCTTCTCTGTAGACAGATAGGTGTGGCCTCATGTTCATGGGCCCTGGTGCCCATACGGGACTTCAGCCATCCTGATATATCTGTTAGAGGCAGAACACAGCAGGGAATGATGAATCCAGGGCATTCCTGGAATTTGCTGATGGTATCATCCTTCTTAAGTGATGGAGAAGACAAACAAGGTGCTATATGGGGCTTTCTTTTCACCAACAAGGAAGAGATGGTGTGGAATGTAAAGCTGGAGGGCAGGCTTGGCTGCAGTGACCAGGAAATGGTGCAGTTCAAGATCCTTAAGGTAGTAAGAAGGGCACACAGCAAGCTCACAGTCCTGGACTTCAGGAGAGTAGACTTTGGCCTCTTTTTGGTACATGGGATAAAGCAGTGGGGGAAAGAGGGGTCCTAAAAAGATGGTTAGTATTCCAAAATCACTGCCTTCAAGTTCAGAGGCATTGCATCCTGACAGAGGGGAAGTCAGGCATCAGGTTAGAAAAGCTAAAGCTGTGACAGAAGTAAATCTTAAGTCTTGAAACTGAAAAGGGCATATTTAGATTAGACATTAGGAAGAAATTCTTTACTGTGAGGGTGTTGAGACCTTGGCAAAGGCTGTTCAGAGCTGTGGGTGCCCCACCCCTGACAGCATTCAAGGCCAGATTGGATGGGGCCTTGAGCAATGTGTTGTAGTGGAAGGTGTGTTGCAACTAGATGATCTGTAAGGTTCCTTCCAACACAAACCTTTCTATGATTTTATGATTCCTACTCTGGGTAAATGTCTTGCGTTAAATCTCAAGTCTTTTTGAATTGTTGTACCCGGACATCAGAAAATAAAAATAAAATTTACTATGCTTGGATTAGTAAATTTACTGGAACTCTCGTTTTAAATTATTAAAGTCATGTAGGAAGTTGGTTACTTACTACGAGGCCTTCTGAAAGGGAAACAAGTTATGTTGAGCAAAAGTCATGTTCTTGCATCTCTTGATTTAGCTCATTATGTCAAATTTACATACAGACAACACAGGAATTAACATTGTTGAGGGTTATTCAGGCTCAGCATGGAGACTGAGGAACCATAAAGAATTGGTATATTGCTTTTATGTATCTTAATTGGGAACTGTGAGCTGAGTTTTGAACAGGTGCTTTATACATTTTAGAAATAAAACATTTTTTCTGATGTGATCTTTAATATCTTTACGGGTACAGTTTTTGTGTCATCCTGTTGTGTTAACTGGAAAAGCAATGGTGCATACAATGTAACCTTGTTGCCATTCTTAGCAGGGTGGAGATCTTAATGGCTTGATGTAAGCAACACATTCCTCAGTGTTTGCCAGCTTTACTGGTGTTTGTGTCTTTCCATATCAGTTCAAGGCATTATTTTAATCCTTCCTGTGTGGTTTGTTCTGATGCTGTTAGTGTGCACTGACATTTGCCAGTCATATTTTATTCAGGTATTTTTTGCTGAAAATCTTTGAGTTTTTGAAAAAGCCTTTGAAGTCTTTGAAAAGTGTCACTTATTGAAACCACCTTTGCTTCATTAAACTGTTTTGTGTTGGCATTTTGGGTATTTCTAGGAAGAACTGATCACATATGGGTAGAATTGCTATATTCTTCCTGTTTGGCTTTCAAGCTAGCTTTGTCTCAAATGAGAACAAGAAAGCTAGTGTAAGAATTATGTCAGAGGGGAAGTTTGCTCTGCTCTGCAGTCCTTTTATTTTCTTTGGATTTTTACTGATGCATTGCTGAGGTTTTTTACTTAATTAAAAAAAAAAAAAAAGTGCTCTGTTAACCGAGTGAGGTTGTCCATGTGTACCTGGCCTTTCTGTGTGCAGTCTGCTTCTTACCATGAATGTATTCCTGCTGTACCTGGATTGAGACCACCTTGCCCCACAGCAGAAACACTTCCAACAAATGAAGAACAGTGGTCTTCCATTAGGATTTATTAGGAAATAAAAAGGTTATATCAGTGTTGTAAAGAGTCAGCAGGAAATGTAATTAAAGATGCCTAGGAACTGACCTTGTCCAAATTGCACTGTGTGGTAAAGTTGAAAAAGCATCAGGATTTAGTTGCTTGTTTTAATTGTAACTTTGGATAGTAATTCACCTGACCTAAAGAGATTACTTTTGTCTGAGCCAAGTCTTTTTTTTTTTTTTTTTTTCCACTAGTATGCAGATACTAGTAAATTTAAGTGACACAGTAAGTATGTAGATACTGGTAAATTCAACCAATATCCAGCCTGTACTATCTGAACTTGGTACAGGCATTCATTGTGGAACTCTCTAGACTATAATGAAACAGAATTGTAAAGGTATAAATAAAAGCCTGTTTTTATAGTAGAAGCAGACACTGAGATAAAACATCCATAGAGAAGGTAGTACATATGCTTCTCAACGTCCTGAAGTAGAAATCCTTCAATAGCTAATAATGTTTGTACATAAAATGTAATGACTGGTCTGCGTTTTGGACTTAATACAGGGAATGTAGGAACACAAATAGTGTGAATTTCCTCAGCAGTTGAAAACTCTTCTGAAATATTTTGTGTAAAAGTAGATATTACTTTAGCAATCTGGCTTTTTAAAACAACTTTTGGATTAATCAATTTCTCTTGCAGACTGTGTTTCTTGGTATCTTGATGAGGTCTATAGGGAACAAAAATACAGTTCTCCTTGGCCTTGGCTTTCAAATCCTTCAGTTGGCTTGGTATGGTTTTGGATCTCAGTTTTGGTAAGCACACATTTTCATAGGTACATACCTGTTAAGGAAGTGAAAATGTTTTTCCCAAGAAATTCTGCCATTTAATTTGCTTATCATGAGTGTGTAAATGTTCTGCAAAATGAGCATTCTTATTTGTGTTGCATTATTAAAGTTCCATCTGCCTTTTCACATGTAGAAATGATAGAATATTCCAGGTATATAGTATAAGCTGCAGACCAACAGCCCTTTTGAAAAAGGAGTCTGTGCATCATTTTGGTGAACTGTGTTTTACATCTACAAATGTGGTTAAAACTTTTCCTTGAGCTAACAAGCTAGTATGTTTCTCTCCAGTAATTTCACTAGATCCATTCTATCCATCAGTTACTGGACTTCTTTTTCTTTCTTTTTCTAACATGCTATTTTCCTACTGTAAGTGTATTTGGTCTTTGGTCTTGGAAACTATATTGATTTTCTTCTGTTGGAAAAACTGGAAGTGAAGTCAACCAGAAAAGTTGGAACAGCTTTTTGTTTATAAAGTTTGTTGTACTAACAGTGAGAAATGCTAGTTCTTTATCAGAGTAATTTGTAGTGACTTATACAAGATAGAGAACTGCCTCACTGGAACACCCTGTGAGTGACATTGTTAATTTGTACAGC
This sequence comes from Psilopsiagon aymara, assembly GCA_024733675.1. NCBI lineage: Eukaryota > Metazoa > Chordata > Aves > Psittaciformes > Psittacidae > Psilopsiagon > Psilopsiagon aymara. The sequence goes on along the minus strand of JANRGW010003985.1, from coordinate 4,200 downwards.
CTTTGGAGAGGGAAAGTCTGTGCATTACTTCACTCCCGCTCCCGTCTTTTCCTTTGCTGTAAGGGCAGTGCAGTATCAAATATGCTTCTGTTCCAGCGGTCTCAGGGTCATTTGTGGGAGGGAAGTAGGAAGAAAGACCATACTGGATGATTTTCAGTCTTCAGATATTTAATAAGAGTATTTTTGAAGGAACCCTTCTGGCACTTTTTGGAGCGGTGGAGAGGCATATGAGCAGTCTCATTCTCAATTCAGATTATGTATTTAACACAGGATGATGTGGGTAGCAGGAGGTGTAGCAGCAATGTCAAGCATTACATTCCCGGCAATTGGTGCGCTGGTTTCACGAAATGCAGAATCAGACCAACAAGGTGAGTATTGAATGAATTTCTGTTCCAGCAGCAGGCTGCTTTCTTGAATAACTCTTCTGACTAGAAAGCAGAATACTCATCTAGGTGTACTTCCCAAATATGTTGATGAATAATGAGTTCCTTTGGTAGTAGCTGTGGAAGTCTGCCAGTCTGTCTAGAGAGGAAGGAAATACACAGATTTATTAAATTTGCATTGCGAAATATATAGTTTCTGTCTGACCAGCTACTTCTAGATTCCTGTAAAAGTATCACAAAAGCAACAAAAACAGAAGTGGTAGCTTTCATGGGTCTTTTCCTTCCTCTTTTTTTATTAAAAGTAATATTCTCTGAGTAGATAATGAGAATTATTGTAACAATGCCATATTTTTAATGGAAACTAAACCCACATTTTACGAGATTAAAAGAACTGTACAAGAAGCTCTTTTTGTGTGAAGATTTGTCCCTATTTGCTATATACTTAAGATTTTCAAGAAATAGTAGAGGAAGCTTGGCCCAAGAAAACTGAAGAATTTGTTGATTTTGATATGAAGGAGAATGAACAATCAGAAATACAACTCTTTATTTAAAATGAAGTGAAGGAGTCATCACAAAGTATAACACTGACATATAATAACTGGATTTAGTGTTCTCTGTAAGAAAACCGTAATCTGTTCATACAGATTCTAAGTATCAGTCTCACTGTAATGTTGTACAACTTGGAGTTAGATTAGTGCAGTTAAATTTGGGAGGTTCCATACTTTTAAAAGGGAGTTTTCTATCGAGTTTGAAAGGTGCAAAAGACAGTATTTTAAATGGCTTGTTTTATCATTCCCCTGCCCCCCTTTTTTGTTTCTGATAGCGTAATTTGAGAGTTTTGAAAGACTTATTTTCTTTTTATGTCATGAAATGAATAGTTTATTTGACAGAAATCACTGATTTTTTCATTGTGCATAGAGGAAACTACAGTTAAGAGCTCAGGAATATGGTAGTTTCTAAAGTGAAGTTTTGCCGCCAAATGGCACAAAGAATTTAAGCTTACATGTTAGCCTATGAAGAAAAATTTGGGTAACTTCCTTTTTTGGCATGTTTTCTTTCCTTTTATTTTACAAGTTGTTACTGCCTTAAGGAGGAAGTGGTTGTCCAGACTGCTGATATTGTAAGAACAGTGTTTTGTAGAATCTTAATCTGTAAGGTTGTCAAAAAACTTTGTACACTGTTGCCACAATCGCTTAATGAAGTTGAAACAGAAAGACACCCATAGAACTCTGATTAATCAAGCTTTTAAAATAATCTAATGTAAAACTGCAACCAGTCTTGTACTGTGAATTTACTGCAGTATTGCTGGATATACTGCCCCAAATAAGTTATTTGATACTACAGTAAATCCTGGAATTAGACTAAGGAGAAGAAATCTGTTACAGTTTGTGCATATTTTGCCAATAACAACCCTTAACCCATAGGGAGATTACTCTAAATTTCACTTGAAAATAAATTGAGCACGTACCACACTTAACCTCTGCTTTCTTCATTGTAGGCTTTAGGTGAAGGTGAAATAACTCTAATGCAGAGCATTATGCACATAATGCACACATTGTATGCAAGCATGTACATAAATTTAGTTACTTATTTTCAAAACTCATATTGTTAAATGCAAGTACAGTAAGAGAATGTGGTCATGCAGAGAATTATTTTAATCCAGCAAAGTTTTCTTCAGTATGTTTCTTGAGATTGTAATATATAGAAATAAATACACGATGTGATATTTTGGAACAGCCATTAAAATGCACTTAGAGCTGCTGGCTCCTAAGGTTTAATTCTTGATTAGAAAAAAATAATCCTGCTCTTTCTTTTCATCATTAGGTGTTGTCCAAGGGATAATAACTGGAGTAAGAGGTCTGTGCAATGGCCTAGGACCAGCACTGTATGGCTTTATTTTCTTTCTTTTTCATGTGGAGCTTAGTGAATTGCCACCTGATCAGACTTCTGGAAAAAAAGCAATACAAGATCCCAGTGATGAGGTAGATTTAAAATTTGATGTAAAGTTTGCAGTGTAGACACTGATAAGAGGGTGAAAATCTTGTTATTTTTGGTTGATTTTAAATCTTGATATCTGATTCTTGAACTATGTATTTCTCATTTGTCACCTTTATTGAACCATTAAGATCACTTGTAAGTTAAATTTGGTAGTAAATATTTGGATTTACAGTAGTAGCAGCTTTGGTCTCAGTATTTAACAGAATCGGTTAACTTTCACGTAAGTCTACTCAAAACACAGCTGTAATTCTGATTTACAATGAAACATGACATTTTCACAATAGGAAGATAATTTTTGGTAACTCAGTAAATTGTAACAGTTTATCTTTTAACCTCACAGCAACAGGTTAATTATTTATGGGGTTTTTTTTTGTTTGTTCGGTCTTTGGAGTTTTTTTGTTTTGGTTTTGTTTTGGTTTTGTTTTTTAAACAGCACTTAACAATGCTGTTCTGTTCACCATCCTTCCTTACCTGGAGGAAGAGAGAAGTTAATCCTATACACGATTTCTCTGGAAGTCTTGGGCTCCATCAAAAAAACATGACCAGCAGGTCAAAGGAGGTGATCCTGCCCCTCTGCTCTCGTGAGACCTCACTTGGAGTATTGTGTGCAGTTCTTGTGTCCTCAACATAAAAAGGACGTGGAACTGTTAGAACAAGTCCATGGAGGAGGGCCATGAGGATGATCATGGGACTGGAGAACCTCCTGTATGAAGACAGGCTGAGAAAATTGGATCTGTTCAGCCTGGAGAAGAGAACCTCATAGCAGCCTTCCAGTATCTGAAGGGGGCCTATAGGATGCTGGGGAGGGGCTCTTTGTTAGGGTTTGTAGTGATAGGACAAGGGATAATGGGTTCAAACTTAAAACAGGGGAAGTTTAGATTGAATATAGGGAAGAAGTTTTCTTACTGTGAGTGTGGTGAGTCACTGGAATGGGTTGCCCAGAGAAGCTGTGAATGCGCCATCCATGTTCAAGGCCAGGTTGGACAGAGACTTGGATGGCATGGTTTAGTGGGAGGTGTCCCTGCCCATGGCAGAGGGGGTGGAACTAGATGATCTTAAGCTCCTTTCCAACCTTTACTATTCTAAGTTTCTTTAAGTCCCTCCAATCTCTTTTATCTTTCCTATTTGGCTTCCAAAATATCAAATATATTCTTACCAGAATTTGGAGGATCTTATGGACCATTTTTTCTTCCTTGCATGATTGCTCTGACCTCTTCAGCTATTATGATTACTTCATCAAAATACTAAGAATTTGGTGGGGTGCTCTATAATTTGCTCAAGTGAACCAAATAGAGTAAGGAGGCAAAGACAGTCTTTTTCTTGTACAAAAAGGAAACTGTAGTGAAATATTTGAAAACCTTTAAAATAATGATTTCAGGTTTTCAAGAGCTTTGTCATGCTTCCATTAGTAAACTTTTGCTCTTGAACTTTTTTTTAAAGCATTGAATCACATTATTCTATGATTCTATGAGCTTTTCTTGGGGACGGGAAGTCTGTTGCCTTTTTGAATTTGTACACTTATTGCTCTCACAAGTAATTTCAGTATGTTTTGTTTCCGCAAGAGTGTTCATGTGGTTCTTTTTGTTGAAGTAGCCCAACTATGTGCAGTGAAGGAACTGAGTTTCAGTAAATTATAAATGAGTCAAAACTTACATCTGGAATTTTCTAAAGCGTTTGGTTGAAGAAATTCTTGTACTCAAGACTAGTGTTAGAGCTTCTGAATGAAATAATGATTTTTCTAAGCTGCTGTCGTGGTTTAAGCCATAAATCAGCCACGCAGTTTGTTCACTCACTTCCCCCTTTTTCTTCCCTCTACTCC
>JANRGW010003984.1:0-19151 GCA_024733675.1 Psilopsiagon aymara | reverse complement strand
CGCCCGGCTCCGCCGCCGCTTGTTTTCCCATAAATACTGCAGGCGGAGTTTCTGGCCGGGGCCGGGACCGGAGCCACCCACCGGCACCGCCCCCGGCCCGGGCCCATTCGTCGGGCCCAGCTCTGGATCCGCTCGGTCGCTGCCCCCATCCCCATCCCTATCCCTATCCCCGTCATCAAATTCATCCCCATCCCATCCCCATCCCGTATCCTCATCCTCATCGTGCCATGCCCTCGCAGGCTCCTGCCCTCACACCGGCAGATCCCCGGCGCCGGCATCCCCTGGACCCGTCCCCGCCCGACCTTGGCCCATTGTGGCCAGTGAAATCCCGGATAAGCTCCTCTGTGGCCCGGCCTCGTTTCTCGGAGCCGCCGGCGCTGCCGCCTCCCGCGGCCGGGAGATGCTCAGTGATGAGGAGGCAACGCGCCGAGACGAAGACGGCGTCCGGCAGCTCGCGGCACGCAGCGGCTCCAGGCCCGAGCTCTGCCTCAGTTTCCCCATCTCCCGCCTCCCCGAGCCCCCGTGGTGCAGCCGAGGGCCCCGGCACCGGTGGGTGCCCCGGGAAGGAGCCTCGGCACTGGGAACTTGCTCCGAGCCCAGTGCTGAGCTCTGCCCTCCCCGCCAGTCCTGCGCGGCGGTGCCTACCGGGGTTTGTTTGAGCTCAAAATCCTCCATAGCCAAGACCCTTCCTGCCCCCCCGCCGAGGCATCGGGAGCATCCTCCCGTGGTCCGCGCTCAGCTGAGCCGGGCGCTGCAGCAGGCGGTGTTGCCATGACTCCTGCAGGAATGCAGCCCGGGATGGTGCATTTGGCCCCTGCGTGTCCTGTGATCCGCAGCAGGGCACCGGCTGAGCCCACTGCACAGATGAGGGGACACAGCTGCTGCCGGGGGCAGCAGGGTCGGGAGGAGCAGCTCCCCGGGGAGCTGTGGCCGCGCTCAGCCGGGCCCGGCTCCTCCAATCCCCCCCCAAGTCCCATTTTCCTCCCTGCAGGGCGCTGGGCTCCGGCTCCCTGCCCGGTGGCCCCCGCTGCCCCCACCCGCGGCTCCATCTGCTCCCGCCGGCTGTCGGCCCCGCGCCGGAGCAGAGCCGGGCGAGTTCCTGACGCGGTCACTGATGCCAAGCCAGAGCCCTGCCCCAGCATGGGTCTCATGCTGGGTCTCAGCACCCCCCATAGAGCCTCCACACAGGCGATGCAGGAACCCAAATCCTATGTACATGCAATGGAGTCCCGGCATGGAGAATGCTGCTGCCACTTGCCTTCCCTGAGGAGATCCCCTTTGGTGCCACCCTCTGACCTTGCAAATGTGGCAATGAGCAGCACCTGCATGGACTGAGGTCACCCATCAGGAGCTCCATGATTTGGGGTGGCCACAGGGCCTCGGAGAAGGTGCTGGACCATGTTCCCCGAGCCCTGTGGCAAGGGGTGACAGAACCACCTGCTTCCCCCATTGGGAGGCTGCTATTTTGGGCTGGAAAGTGCTGAGGGATCCAACTGGACCGTGAGCATGTCTTCCCCCCACCCGAGATGCCAGAGCCATGGCATGTGCTGCTGTCACTGGGGTTGTGGGCACCTCCTCCTCCTCCTCGAGCCAGGGGCAGCCTGGAGGAAAGGAGATGCCACAGGAGGACGGAGGCTCTTTGGGGCTCACTGGGAGTGGGCAAGGGGGGCTCTGGGCATGCAGCTGCTGTGGCATCCCCAGACTAGGGCACTCCAGAGGGGACAGCCCCGGGGTGGCCCTTGGGTGCAGTGGGGGCTGTCCCCAGCCTTGTGCCTGCTGCTGCAGGGGAGGCAGCCCCTCAGCTGGAGGGACTCCCCCTTCACAGCCCCTGCAGGAGGGAGGGACAGGGCTGTCCCTGCCCCTGTGCTGGGCCCCTGCCATGGCTGTGCAGGTCCAGGCTTGTCAGGGGGAGGCCGCGGGCAGTCAGAGGGACGACACGAGCCAGGCTCGTTCCCACAGTCCTGCAAGGGAAAGGCCAGCGCTGTGCCAGCTCCTGCCCTGTGCGGGGGCGCGGCCTCGTGTCCCCCCAGGGCTCTGGCAGGGCAGAGAGCTGAGGAAAGGGTGGAGTGGGGAGCACCCCCGTTTGTGTGGGGTTCTTGCCCGGTCACTGCTGGGCCCCCCAAGGCCAGCAGGGAGCAGAGCTGCACATGCCCTGTGTAGCCGTGACTCAGTTTCCCCACCAGCACCACGCTCCTGCTCTCAGCTGGTGGCCCCCCTGTGCTGCACAGGCCCTGGGGCTGAAACTGTTCATGCCCAGTGGGTAGCGCTGGGTCGGTCCGTGCCTGTAGCTGCAGGTCACAGACTCAGCTCTGCCATGCCCTGACCAAGGAAAAACTGAGGCACAGAGGAACACCATGGCCATGGGTCACAATGAGGATCACTGGGGATTGGTGACGATGCTGGGCACTTGGGCAGCCCCAGACCATGACAGACCTCAGCGCTGGGGGGACGTGGAGGCTCACATCTTCAGACATTGGGAGGCCGGGGGGAGAGCTCATCCAGGGAACTCTGCGTGCCATGGACAGCACCAGGAACATGCTGTGGATGCTGCACATTGCCCCACTTCCTCCCCCACTGCTGAATTTACAGCAGGGATTGATGTTGGATCCCTTCCCTTTCTGCCGGGCTCATCATCTCCCAGGAGCTGCTGTCCCAGGTGGGCAGCTCCTGGCTGGGGCGACCCTCTCGTTGCCCTCAGATGGCTGTGTCAGGGGTCTCTCCCCTCCTCCCAGCTTCTCTCACCCTTCCCTGGCATCACCTCCCTCCCCACAGCCCTGAAATGAAGGAGAACCAGGCCCTGCTGCCCACATCCCCTTCTGCCTCCTTGGGAATGACGAGTCAGTCCCCAAAGGCAAAGAGTCTTGAGCTTAAGCACAGGGTATCTATCTCCTGCCCCCCCCACACCAGTGCCAGAGGCAGACATCCCGTTTGGGGTGCCCTCACCCCCCATGGTAACGGTGGGAGGGATCTGGTGCTGAACAGCCAGCGGGATGCAGTGCTGGTGTGTGATGGAGCTGTACCCACAAAGCACCAGCACTGGGTGGCCTCCCAAGCGATGCCACTCGCTAGCAGCACCCTGGAGCCGCCGGCACATGCAGTGCCGCATTAACCGACCTCCTCATGCCAGGCTAGGACTGCAGCACAGCAGCGATCGAGGCCACCACTGTGTCCCCTGCTTGCAGCCGCTGCCTGCCAATGGCACAGGGAGGGTTTCTCCTCCCAGCTCTGGGAGAAGCCTCTTCCCAGGCAGCGCTCCCCCAGGCCAAGCCTCGCTGTCCCAGAGCAGTCAATGGCTGGCATTGCAGGACACAGCATCCTCCTCCCCTCATCTCACCTCTGCAGTGATGGACCGCCACACCACTGCTCCCCTCCTTGTTGCCACCTATTTGGAGATGATTGGTTTTAGCCGGCTCAGAAGCTGACTTGCCCATAGGCAGTACGCCACATACAGCCCTAGCAGAGCCCAAGTGCACACAGGGAGCCTCCTGCTCTAACCCATTGTTGTGCTCTGGGTTCCCAAAGGCTGCTCCATGTCCCAAGCTGCAACTTGAGCCAAAGACACCACACCTCACCCGACCAAGGCCTGCCCACACCCGCGGGTCCCACTGGCTCCAGCCACTCCCTGATGGTGTCCATTTCCCTCTGCTCAGCAACTCCCCTGTGGAGCGGCCGAAGGCGGGATGCTGTCTGTGAGCTGTCCTAGGGCCAGGGACATGTGTGACATCTCTGGGGTGCTGAAGGCTTGTTTTGCAGGCAAACTCACAAATCAAGGAGGCTCGAGCACTTGCCCTGCTATCGTTAAGCAGCAGACTGAGCCATCACTGAATTACATTATGCCATGATTGAGACTGTCGCTTGGTTACAGCAGCTGGTCCCTGAGCCCATCCTACTGCGGGAATTCCCCAGCATCACTTGTTTCAATCTCCAGGGCATCCCAAAAGGACAGGACATGCTACAGCCTCTCCATGCAGCAGGAAGGGGAAGCTGCAGGCAGAAGAGCCATCGGCTCCCTTGCCCCAGCCACCCCCTGCCTGCTCACTGCCCTCCCCTCAGCTCTGCCTGTCCCAGATTTGCCTCTGTCATGTGTTTGTCCAAGAGCACCTGCGGTTCCAAGTCCTGCAGTCATTCTGGGTCCTGCTAAATGCTGGGCTGCACCCAGTGCGGATCAGATCATCCCTCTGCTCCAGAGGGTGCCTTCACCCATGTCTCGTGGCAGCAGCTGCAGCAAGTCACACACCGAGTTGCCAAGAGACAGGAGCTGCTCAGCGTGCTGCTGGATCCCAGCGCAGGTAGCCCTCCCTGCTTAAACACCGGGGGCACAGCTCCAGTCATGTCTCCAATTAGCAGCAGAGCCTCTGCTTTTCCCGCTGGGACGCTACACGCGATGTCCCCAAAGCAGACAGTGTCCTGCAGCCGAGTCCCTCCTCCCTGATGGCTGCCAGCCTGATGCCGGAGCGCACGGAGGCTGCTCCCCCTGCAGCAATCCCAGCCGTGAGGACACAGGGACCTCGCAGGTACCTCAATGACTGATCAAGAATGCTCCACCTTCAAGCTGGCACGGTGGAAGCAAAGATGTAACCGCACTGTGGCTGAGGGGCCTGTGGATCTGGTGTGAAAGGAGCAGCAGCCCCAAGGATGGGGCTCTCCACACTGCAGATAAATCTGCACTTCTCCCTCCTGCTCTAAACCAGCACGACCTGGTCCAGCACCAGCTCTGGGATCACCACGAGAAGCTGCAGCTCCTCAGCCCTAGAATTTCTTTTCTTTGGATGACTGATAAGCCCCAAAGCTACCACACTGGTACCTCTGAAGATGCTCACAGGAACTATTTATATCCATGTGCTCCTGCAGGAGCTTCCCCATAACAACAGGCACACACATGCTTTTTATATTTAGCTTATTCAAAGACTGGGCATGGGAGAGCCTAGCTCAGTCTGTTTCTTTCCCCCTCACTTCTGCTTGCTGGCATGGGATTACACCTCAGGCTGCAGTCCCAGTTCAGTTCAGCATTCCTGAAAAAGGGAAAAATCCAAGCCTAAAATGCACCTCTTTTCCTGCTATTCCCTTGCATGCTCCCTCTTCATGTCCAGGGTGGGACTGCTCCAGCCTTACTCCTGAAGCCAAAACATGGCACGCACCCTCCTGGGGCTCCAGTGCAAGTGAAGAGAGCTCCTGCATCTGCTTTTCTCTTTCAGAGGAGTATTTTGAACACAGTGACTCATCTCTTGTTTTTCTCTCAGCTCCTTGTGCTGACAAGGAACAGGAGCCACATGGAGTGTAAAGGCTCCTGTGGTGCCCAAATCTGGCCCAGGTGAAAGACAAACCGATGCCCACATCGGTGCTTCCAGGAGGCTCAGAGCCTTCTGCTCGCAAAGAGCTGCGCTCACAGGGAAGCAGAGCTGAGCTCACTCCCTTCCACCGTGTGAGACAACAGCTCGCAGGACAGTTTGGGGAAAGAATTAATGGGTTTTATGTTCAACTTCTGGGTTGTTTTAACCATTTTTAATTGAGTGCCTCATTCCATGAAGTATAAGAATGTGAGAGGAGGGCAGCAGTCAGGTGCCCTTGTGTGCATGAGCCCTGGAGACCCGCAGCTCCTGCACCCAGGCAGACAGGCTTGTGGTGGAGAAGATGTCAGAGGCAGCTGTACAACAGAGCTTTACAGTCAGGATGGACTGTACCAGGCTTTTTTGATGCAAAATGGAACATGACCCAAAACTTTCACAAAACAGAAGTGCTCTCAGGAACGCAGCCAGCGGAGGCTCCAGCTCCTGCCTGACCTTTTGCAATCCAGTCACATCCCAATCCCCTTTCATGTCCCCAGACGTGCAAAATTTGAACTGTTCCATGCAATTTCCCTACAGTGTCATGTGAAATGTAATGCTCAGAGACGTACGCAAATGCTCATGGCAAACAGACCTGAATGATACACTGCTCATGCAGCAAAAAAACCCAGTTTGTTTTATAGGGAAAGAGTTACAAGTGCATTTTGGAGGCTGGGGGAAGGAAAAAGAATAGAGCATCGAGCTGCCTGCTGATCAAGACAGCTCTGGAATGGATCATGGATCTAAAGGACACCTCGCTTTACAGGGATGTAGAAGGAAAACACAGTTTGAATTCCATGGCTGATGTTTTACAACAAAAAGGTGATGGTGGGAACAAAACCAAACCTCAAATCAACCTGCAAGCAACAGGGTCATGGAATGCACAGTACCTGGAGGGAGCTTCACCGCCTGAGCTGTGAAAGGGACATCGGAACCAGACCAAAAGGGGTGCACAGAAATCACGCTCCATCAAAGACAGGGCCAGCTTACTGGGACACAGGCGAGTGTGAAGGGCCTGCAGAGCCCCTCTAACGGCTCCTACAGCTCCTGAGCCATGGGTATCATCCTATTGGTTTGGGTTCAAAGCAGAGACTATGGCTTCCCACAGGTAGGGCCTCGGAGGATGCTCTCCATTTGCAGGGGAAGGCGGCACGATGGAGGCTGGAGGCTGGGCCCAGAGCTGTGGGATGGACAGGCGCTGACCCAGGACGGACGCTGGCTGAGCTACAGTGCTTGTCCCCCAGCATAGAGGCAGCCAGGGTTTTACAGTGACACTAAGATGCCTGAGAAGCAAATGCCTTGCCATGCTAACAGCTCCCTGGAGACAGTTCTGAAGCTCTGGATACCTTAATTTTCACATGAGAGTCATGTCCCTGAGAGGTACTGAAGGGAGGGGATTCTAGTGTATGCAAATCCAAGGGTGGGAAATGCAGAAAAGCACTGATTCTTCACTCTCTTTTGCAGGTTAGCTTTGCACTTTGCATTGTTTTCCCAAACTGCATAGCAGCTTACGTGTAGTGTCTGAGACACTGGGGCCACGGAAATCAAAGGGCTTCATGAATGCCAACAGCAGCACCAGTGAGTGCTGGTTAAGCTGCTGTGCAGAAAGATGCCACTCAAAGGACTCCAAAAGTCACACGCACTCTCTTGCTCTGGCCCTGTGGCTCCTGTGTGCACCACCATAGCATGATCTGCTCCATTTAAAGCTCAGCAACTGCTGGGTGGAGCAATGATCAACACCACCTTTCTCATTACAAAACTAGGAAGGACAGAAAGTTAAGGACTTGAGACAGGCGAGCGCGATGCATTCATGTGGCATGTTTTGTTGCACTCCTCTTAACAAGACAGGAATTTCAGGTGTGCAGGAGCAGAATATAGCTGGGGCAGAGCAGGCAGCAGGTCCCCTTCTCCTCCCACACCTGCCAGCTTCCCATAGGGCATCTCTGGAAGGAGAAAACAGCCTGGAAGCGGGCCTGGGAGCTGCGCCCTGAACCATCCCCTTACTCAAGTACATCACAGGTGGATTTGCTTTGTGTAAGGACAGCATCAGAACAGTGCCCGCAGATGTGAAGCTTTTGTTTTGCCAACTCCGGTTTCAGAATACTGGGCAAACAGCCAAAGCTTCACAGATCTGCACCCGCCCTGGTGTGACTCCTATGGAAAGATGGAGACAGCATGACTGGGAGTCTGCCGCGCAGCAGCCACCTACAGCTCCTCATAGTCCCCACCTCCTTCAGGCTTGCTCATGCTGGCTCCTCCTCCTCCCAGGAAAGCCTCAAGTTCATCTATCTCACTGCTTTTCTCCTTGCTCTTCTTTTTCTTTTTCTTCTTCTCCTCTTTGCTCTCCTCCTTCTCTTTGCTTTTCTTGTGTTTGCTCTTCTTTTTTGCAGATTTCTCTTCCTCCTGCAAAAGGAGAGCACTTTCATTAGCAAATCCTCTGAGCATGCCAGTAACCAGCATACCTCACCCTGGAACTTGGATCTGATGGGAACCTGACTTAGGGTGAAGCATCTACTACCAGGGCTGGCTTGGAGATCATTCCAGAAGACCCTTCTGTGAGTCTGGACAGAACAGAGCAAGGACCATCTGGTTTATACATAGTAGTGGTCTGTCAGGCTGTTTGTGCCCGATGATACCACAGTACTGGACAGGCAGAAACGCCAAAGACAAAGCCTCCTGCAAACTCCCCTTGCTGCCTCTGAGATTAGGGCTGTCAGGGACACCCCCCTGCTTGGAGAAAGCCACAGGCTCTCAATGGACCCAGCCCAGCAGAGGGCATGGCTCTGTTTAACCCTGTATTTTACAAAGTCACACAGTGCCTGCTCAAAATTCAGCTCTTCTGAAAGCTTGTTTTTAGAGCCTGGGAGGCACAGATCTGTTGTAGGATGGGAGGATGGAAGGAAGGCCACCCTTCTCCTTGAGCAGCAGATAATAGGGCAGATCAGCTCTGAGGAATCCAACAGTACCTCTTTGCTTTTCTTTTTCTTCTTCTTTTTCTCCTTTTGTTTATCTGTTCAAACAAAAAAAACCCCAAACAATATTGGTTTTAATCAACTGAACCAGAAGAGAAGCAATTCTGCCCTGTCCCGATTCCTGAGACTCACAGAACCATAGCTGATTAGGGTTGGTTTGTGCTTCTGGGAGTTGGGCTAGTGATGGAAGAACCATTTAGGCCACAGCATCAGCAGTGGGTTGGCCCTGACAGGCCAACACTCACTGTGTATGGAAATTTTATCACCACAACGCCAAAGTGTCAGTGCTGCACCTCTACAGGGTGGCTACTTTCACAGTATTAAATGAATCTCAGTGTTCATCACTGTCAAAACATTTGTTCCAGGTTACTGTGAGTGATGACCTGGCTGCTGCTTTGACTGCTGACTGTCCACTGCCTTTGCACAAACCCCCCTTGATCAGGAGAGTATTTACCTGGCTGACACACAGGAGGCTTTATAACTGCCCCACATTTCACATGTGGTATTAGCCTGTCATCTGTCAGTCTTACCTACACACTCTTTTTTACTCAGCTATCTGTAAATACAAGTCAGCCCTGAAGCAGTCTAACTGCTGGTAAAGCTCCAACTCACTAATGCAAAGATAGGCTTTTATATTTATTTCAGAAAGAGGAGATAGAAGGAACCCACACTGAATTATTAAAGATGCTAAACTGAAGTTCAGTTATTGACCTGGACCTCTGCAGACGCACTTCCAGCTATTTGAAGCTGCACTCTTCAGTAAGTCAAAGCCCAAGCTGATAAAGCCACCACAGCCTGTGGCACCTTGCTTATACTTTCGGAATAGTTACTCAAAAAGGTCTCTTCCTGGTGGTGCTTACAGCTTTGTTCCCCCACTTAAGTCTTTAACTTCCCATCTTCTGTGGTGACGTCAGGGGCAGATCTATAGGAAGTTGCTTTGCAGTAATGCCAAGACAGCAGAAAGTATTTCTGTGGAGAAGAGTTGTACCATTGGGGGATGGGGAGGGCAGGAAAGTCTGAGGAATGCTTGTGATCAGGTTGTGATCAGAATCCCACCTCGCCCTTCCCAAAAACAGAAGAGCAAATTGGCAAGGAATGTCAGAGCATCTTGCTGAAGTTGATCCAAATCTTTGAGGGGGTGGACACTGCGGTGCTGAGCACCACTTCCCAGGCAGGCAGTGTAAAGCAGGAAGCCTTATGTAGAAGCAGCTTGTGAAGGATGTGCTCTGCTTCCAGCTGGGACCAAAATAGTCCATGGTGGTTGCTATGGATAAACCAAGTTCCCCCGCTCCCCATGGGGAAAAACTTAAATAAAAGTATTTATGCTGTGTTAAACCCCATTAGAGACTCACATGGGGAACTGCATGACCCTACGGGCTATTTTATTTAGTGCAAATTAGTTTCCTTACACCCTGGAACTATTCTGGATAAACCAGAGCCTGACAAACAAAACCAGCAAGAGCGGAAATAAGGGGTGACCTTTACCTTCCTCACTGCTCTCCTTGGGGCCAGCTTCTTCCAAACCCAAACCAAAGAGATCTGAGTCATTTTTCACTCTAAATGAGTGGACTGTTGCTTTCACAGCCTGGGGTGGCTTTGCCAACGAGGTATCGTCATCCGATAGCTCAGAGAGATCTTCCCGGACTGGGAATTCATCCTGGAGAAAAGAAGAGGCAGACAACACCCACAGGTTTTCAACCCAAATCTCTCAGCATTTTGCACACAAGACATCAGACGTCAGCAGTCAGGGAAGAGGGAAGGAAATGGCAGCTGAACTGAGCTGCTATTGCCTGGAAAGCAATGCTCCTGATCCCATAAGCTCTATCTATTTCTTGCCTTGGTAAAACGCCTCAGTTGCACTGGAACTGGGCAGTGTGCTCTGGCAATGTAACATTCCTGCTACCAAAATCTAATTCCTGATGTAAAGGCATTAAATGAAGTCTTCAACTGTGTTAGCTCAACAGCAGCAGCCTCTAACTGCCCTGGAGAGGCACCTCAGATCAAATTTAATGGGCTAAGAACTTGTCTCCAGACCTAACAGACAAAACCTTGTTTCTGTGCAGCTCTGTGGGGTCTCCTGACCCAGAGGCAACCTGCAACATGGCCAAGGAAGTGGGGTGTTTGTGGAGTATCTCCCTTCATTGAGCCAGAAGGGAATGTGCTTCCAGCGCACATTTGCCTCTTTAATGTGGCTAAATAAATAGGATGCTGCAGAGACTGGAGATCACCCAAAAATCCTCTGTCCCGGCATGATGGAGATGGAAATGGAGTTTAACGATCTGGTAATTCCTGCCAACTGATACTCTCCAGAATTCACTAACCACCCTTTCTTTCTATCCTCCATGCTGCCCAAACACAGCCTTGCTCTGCTGCTGGTCTGGGCAATGCTCCTTCCTCCCTGCTGATGGTGGTGTTTTACTGCTCTGCCTGACCAGTAACCCTTGTAGGTGTCAAACATTCACACACTGTGGGGCATCTCCCTGACACTGCTGCAATGGCAAAGCTCCCTCGCAGATCCTGTTTTCGTCACTGTGTGTGAAGAGAAGTAAACTTGTTCCAAATACTTTCGCTTTCACATTAAAGTGCCAAGAAAAGTTGGTACTGGAAACACAAAACAAATGGAAAACTACTTAATAAACAGCATGACACATAGGCAAGGGCAAAGAAAGTGGGACAACCATCTTTTCTGCAGGACTCTGGAATGATGCAAACACATCCAACACTCCTGAACACCTCAGACACCAGGAGTCCCATCCCAAATCACAGTTAGCAGTTTCTAGGGATTGCCTTGCTGTCTGTGAGTACAGATCACTGAAAGGAGGGGCATTTCCAGCCACAAAGGCAGCAAGTTCCTACCAGCCCAGAGAAGATACTTGTGTCTTCTCCATCTATAACAACCAATGGGTGCAGAGGGGACTCCTGCTGCACCATGCCTTTGAGCAGCTGCACATATGCTGAACATCAGAGGGACATTACAGCCAACCTGGCTACACTGGACACTCCTTCCCAGATTTTCCTA
Organism: Psilopsiagon aymara; assembly: GCA_024733675.1. Lineage (NCBI taxonomy): Eukaryota > Metazoa > Chordata > Aves > Psittaciformes > Psittacidae > Psilopsiagon > Psilopsiagon aymara. The sequence goes on along the minus strand of JANRGW010003984.1, from coordinate 7,836 downwards.
CTTCAGTGAGAAGCTTTGCCAAACAAATCTTGTTACAGCCTTTTGATTGCTGTAGGGAGCTCACCCTCTGGCACATACACACTTCTACATGTTAAACCTTGGGTGAAAATCCATTAGAGCTTTGTATTTTACACCTTGCACACTGCTGGGCTGACACCACTTTGGCTCTACTGAGAATAAACAGCACATTAAACCCCATAAGCACAAACCTTGCTGCCACATGGCTTCAACAGTCACAGTGGGTTCGTGCTTACATTAATCTCTACTGGTTGCACAGCACCTGAGGTGCTGCGAGTGCTGATGAGAGATGGGGAAGCAGATGAAAGCTCCACTCATAAGATGCCTCAACACTTCAAGCTAAGCTCAGCTTGGCAGCAGTACACAGCAATTCATGCATGTTATTTACCATTTTCTTCTTCTGGCTGTCAGAATCATCACTTTCGAAGTCTGGGTCATCCATAACAAATGAGAGCATCTGAGTAGCTATTGGTCCCTCTTGGTCACTGTCAGACTCCTCAGGCTTTTCCTCTTTGATCACTTTCTGCTTGAGAGTGTGTCCTTTGCTTTGGGAAGTGGTCTTTGGGGCCTGGACTGCTGCAGGGGTTGCAGCAGCAGCAGCTGGCAGGCTGCTGTGGACCTTGCTGCTGCTGTTTCTTTCAGACCCAGAACGTGGAGGTAAAGTGTCAGGAGGCTTCGGGTCCATTGCTTTGGTCAAAACGGCTTCACTCTGTGGTTTCAGAGAATTCCTGGAAGACCTGAGAAGAAAGAAACAAGTTGTCAGAGCCTGTCCACCCCCATTCTGTGAAGCAAAGCACAGTGACTAATTAGTAACTGAGCCTGCCTCAGGGCTGCATCTCCACAGCAGAGGTAGTTCATCCTAGGGGGGTGGCTGGTCAAACACATACCACTCAGGCTGAAAATAGCCCTCAAGTCCTTGTGGATGCTGCTGCAGAGGTGCCTGCACCAGCTCCCCACACCTACCACACACAAAATGTGGTATGTGGAGAACATGATCCAGTTCATCGTTCTCCTGCACAGGGTGTGGTGAGTGACTTCCACTCCCTCCACAAGGCTTGACTCCTCTGTCCTCCTCACTCAGCCGTGAACACATACTGAGGTGCTCAGCTCAGCTCCAGCCTTTGTTCAAACCGGAGGAAAAGGCTGGGCCATACCCAAGCAGAAATATTCCAGCGACAGGAGCACAGTGCTCAAGGGCATGCTGTCTAGGTGTGGTGCAGCAAACACTGCACAGAACAGGCTCAGCTAAAGAAAACACAGCCCAGCTTACAGCTGAAGGAACAGCCACCAAGATTCCCCAAAGGATGCCCAGAAGACAGTGGCAGGACCGAGGAGAGACCCCTTTGCCAGCACAACCCCATGCTTCAGCCTGTGCTTTTTACCTTTTCTTTTCCTGCTCCATGTTGATGTCTTCCTTAGGTGTGGGAATGACCTTAGAGTCCTTCACCTCTTCTTCCTCTTCCTCACTGGAGAGGGTGACGTTCTTGCTGGGCACCCGTTCTGCTGCCAGCATGGGTCTGCTGGGGATCTTGTCATCCAGATCCAGGTCATCTTGGAAGCCTGCCACCATGGGGTTCCCCCCAGGGGCCTCTCCATCGCTGCAGAATAGGCAAGGATCAGACACAGCACCCCAGGACATGCTGGGACAGACGGACCTCCCCTGTAAAGCAGACTGCCGCTTGCCTGGCTTTTCCAGCCAACTGCACGTGCACATCCCTCAGCCCAGGGCAGTGACACTGCACCACCCGGCCACTGGTCCTTTCAGACCTGAACCCCATGACCTGCAGCTGTGGCACAAACACTCTACAAAATGGGCCACAATTGGATATGTCAAAGAGTGGCTGGAAAAGCTGAGCCTCAGCGCTTCAGAGCTGCCCACTGCTCCAGCTCCACTGGAACATCTCTTGTCCAACATGCAAGGATCAGCCAATCAAACCATGGGAACTGCCTACCTTAAAGCCCACAGCCTGTAATTAAACCTGATCAAGACACTGCCACTCCTGGGGAATTCACTTGCAGCTATTAGATTGCTGGGTTTATTTCTGTGTCCCTCGTGCTCCCTGAAGCAGGCGGGTACCCGCCACACATCCAGGCTTTGACATTCCCCAAATGAAATTCACCTAAGGACACACTTTCAGAGCTGGGAGTCTGTCAGGCTCCCTGCACACAACACGGTTACGTGCTCAGAGGCAGGCTGATAAAGAGCTTTGCAGCTGAAATTACCAGCTGAGGATTCTTGTCTCAATGTCCCCAGGACTCAGCAACTTTAATACTTTCAGAAGGATTTGCTCGTGTCAGGAATACAGATGTTCTCCCCAGCCACAGCGGATGAGCCTTTACATCACCTTTCCTCATTCTACTTGCTTTATGTGCAGCAGATACCCAGCTCCTTCTGACAACCCACACAAGAGTCACTGTCCTTTTAATGACTTGATTTGGATTGTACAAACACAGCTTCATTTGTACACAGAGACCAAAAACCGAGATGACAGCTTGGACCACATCCCATTTTAAGAGGCACAAAATGAATCATCAAAACCTAAAATCCTTAATCTGGATGAAGGTCCTGCTCCCAGTCACTAGCACATAGACAGCACTGGAAGAGGCAGTGGAGGATGATGTGCTGATGGGATGAGAAATGCTGAGGCCTGAACACAGTCCAGATGATTGTTATTACTCAGACTGGTTCCTCTTATGGCCAGTTACTGGTTTAAGGGTCAGTTTTAAAGAATTAATACATCTGCCACCAGGTAATGTTGTTATTTGTGACATCTGGGACACCACACTTGAGACAACCAGCACAGCACATTGACAGTGATTACAACCAATGCTTGTTTGTCAGTGCTCAGATCAGGGCCAATGCCCTCTCCCTCCTTCTGCTTTTGGTGCGGCTCCCCCTGCTCCCAGCACAGCTCCCAGCTAAGCAGACACAGGCTGCTGAAGAGCCCCTTCATAAAACACTGCTGCTCTCATTCTGAGCCAGAGAGGAGGCACACAGCCCATCCCACACAAAGGAGGAAAGAAACTGCTGCCCAAAGCAGCAGCCACGGCTGGAGGAATGACAAGTGAGTGATTTCTGTGGTCTCCAAAGCACTGGTAGGGTTCCTCTGGAAATGTGCTGGAAAGCAAACGGATTGTGTCCTAAAAATGGCAGGATGTTATTCTGAACTGGTGACGCTGCACTTCTCTAACACTGCATTGCTCCATTAAGCACTGGGACTCTTCAGAGATTGCTACCACTGTCCTTCTGCCACACACCATGTGAGATCTGCAGCCTGTAAAGCATTCCCAGTCTGAATAGGATGTCCACGTGTGTCCACACACCCACACAAAGTGGATCACCTCCCCTTGCAAGGAATGCACTGCCTCCATCTCCAACTCACAAAGTGTGGAGTGACAGCTTCAGAGCAAAGCCACGGAGTGAGCAACCCCATGGAAAAAACACTGCTGCACTATGAACAATGCAGAGTTAGCATCAAGTTGTGGTCCTAGGTCTCCAGTTGGAAGGAATCCAGAGCACGCAAACCCAAGCACATTGCACCACTCTCTCCAATGCCTTCTGTGGTGCCAAGCCTGGGTTAGTGTTGAGCCAATGTGTCCGCATGTGCAGGTACCCACCAAAAATGCCTGAGCTTGCCAAGGCCTGTGGCATGCCAGGGTCTCCTTCATGCTGGTGATGGAACAAATCCTCCTGCAACATGAGTGTACGGTCCCAAACCTGGATGGACTGTGTTCCGCCAGCCCTGCCGTGTGGCCATAGAGCCAGCAGGATCCTCTGGCCATGTCAGGTTTTGGGGCTAAAGAATGAGGAAAAACCCAAACTCTAAAGCAGCAGATGAAGTGAGGCAATCACATACTGCAGGATGAGCTGCCTGGCTGTATTCTAGGAGATGGGGATCTTCTGCTGTGAACCTGCGTTTTCAGCTTCTCTCGCTTGGTCTAGTGCAGCAGGGTACCAGTAGAGTGATTGTCAAAGCAAAAGCACATGCCATTAAAGCAAAGCTCCAGCTCAAAGCCCTTCAGGTGTAAGAAGAATTTACCCATGGCTAAGGTAAACATCTAGTGATGCTGAGAAGACAGATGAGGAATCCTGTAAGCACATCCTTGCTTGCAGACATCTACAGCACATCCATGGACTCTTGACAGCCTAACCCAGCAGCAGGGATGAGGGGAGCCCCTGGAGCCAGATTACCTCCTCCAGTGCAGTCACACACCCACTGGCTCAGGGCATCAAACTGAAGAGCAGCAAATTAGGCTCCTAAACAGCAAACCAGCAGCTGGAACTGCCTTCCTAATCAGCTGGTGGAGGAACTGATTTTGGGAGCTTTCTTTATTGCAAGCTAGAGAACCATAACACACCATTAAACAAACCCCAGGACTCCATCCATCTCTGTAGATCTGTGCTGGGATTTAGTAATAGCAAGTCCAAGAGACGTCAGTAAATGCTGAAAGTCTCAGCAGCTGCCTGATCTTTGGGCAAGAGTAATCTTGTCCCACAGGCAGGAGCACATTCCCTCACTGACAGCATGCTTGAGAAACAAAGAAATGCTTTTTTGGTAACATTACTGTTCCATGTCAACTCCTGCTCCATTGTTTAGAGATGTTATGGAGCAGGAAATGGAAGAAGTTCATCAGGCATCACTGTAAACAAACCTCCAATGTCAACAAGACGGATGGATCCCAGACTTCCAAATCTCTTTCTGAAGCTCAGAAACAAGTTCTTACACATGGAAGCAAGCCCAGCCCTGACATGAGACAGCAGCTCAGTCACAAAGCAGAACACCTTGCTTCAACAGGAGAACAAGACCCTCTCCTCTCCTCAAGTAGTCACCCTCTATGTCAATGACAAGTGCAACGCATGGAGCTCTGCCTGGGGATGGCTGAGGGAGCTGGGAGTGTATGGGATAGGATTCAAGAGAGGACAGGTAAAGGTGACACCAGTGTCAGGAAACTGGTCTAATGACAGAGCCCAGAGTATGGTGATCAGTGACACAAAGTCTAGTTGGAGGCCAGTAACTTGTAGCATGCAGCAGGGGTGAATACGGGGCCCAATCCCTTCATTAATGATCTGGATGATGGGACAGTGTATGCCCTCAGCAGATGACTCCAAACTAGGAGGAGTGACTGGTACACCAGAGGGGCATGGTGCCACCAGAGAGACCTCACCAGGGTGGAGAAATGGGCTAGAGGATCCTCCTGCGGTTCAACCAGGAGGTTGAACTGGGAGCTCCCAGCAGCTGGGGAGGTCCTGCTCCTGGGCAGGAACAACCCCATGCATCAAGACATGCTGAGGAAAGCAGCTGGGCAGAAGAGGGACTGGGGGTGCTGGTGGGCATCAAGGTGAACATAAGTCAGCAAGGTGCCACTGCTGCAATGAAGGCCAAGAGTATCCTGGGCTGCATTAGGCACAGCATTGCCCCAGGTCGAAGGAGGTGATCCTTGCCCTCTGCCCAGCAGTGGTGAGGCCACACCTGGAGTGCTGTGTCCAGTTCTGGGTGCTCCTCAGTACAAAAGACATGGGCCTGGATTGGAGAGAGCCCAATAGAGGGCCATGGAGATTATGAAGTGACTGGAGCAGCTCTCACATGAGGAAAGGCTCTCCCATGTGACAGCTGGGACTGCTTAGCCCAGAAAAGAGGCGGCTTGAGGAGGACTTTATAGATGTGTTTAAATACCTGAAGGAGGGTGCAAGAAGATGAAGCCAGGTTCCTTTCAGCGCTGCCCAATGATGGGATGAGTTGAGGAGCACAAACTGAAACACAGGAGGTCCCTATGAAAATCAGGAAACACTTTTTCTACTGTGAGGGTGACTTAGCACTGGCACAGGTTGCCAGTGAGGTTGTGGATTCTCCACCCATGGAGATATTGAAAAGCCACCTGGAATGGTCCTGGGTGGCCCTGGCTGAGCAGGATGGCCTCCAGAGGAGCTCTCCAGCCTCAACCTGGCTGTGATTCTGTGACTGTGACTGTCTCTGCTGCGCATGTGCAGCGCACAGAGCACTAAGGCACTCGCGCATGAGCTAACTGCAAGGCTCTTGCTTACAGACAGCAAGGCAATTCCTCTTAGCTGGGTAAGAGAAGAAACCTCACAACTTCTCAAAACAGCCCATTCTTCTGCCATATCTTCAGTGGCACTTGGGAGCCATTTGGAGCGTACACGTGGTTACAGCACACCCACAGGAACTGCTGGCAAGCTGAGTGAGCTGAACACTCAGGTATCTGCTTAAAAGCAATCAGCAGACAAGAACACATCTCTCTAGTACGTGCTCAGGCTTCCAGTGTTTCATCTTTAAATCCACTAAAGCCTCCATTGGGTCTGGGTGGCTTCACAGCCACTTCTGTATCCTTCAGATCAAAGATAAATGTCTGCAGCAGCAGATTTTGTTGCAACTACAACAACCCACTCCCTACAGTAGAAGCTGGTTTAGAAGTGGTGCTTACAGAACTCTCCTGTTGCTCCTGGGCATCACAGGGTTGCAACTGACATCCTGAAAGCAACCAGTTACTGCAGGTAATGGTCAGAACTGTGCCTACAGCTCTGAATTTCAGTACTTATTGTTGCTGGCCCTTTTCAGCAAGAAACAGAAGGTAAAATTGCCAGACCACTATGAAAACTGTGCAAGCTACACAAGGAACCGGAGGAAGACATGGGGGCCAAGCTGCAGAGAAACAACAAGACTTTGAATTGGCAGGGATGTGCTGCATGGACTGCTGCTAGGGAAACAGAATTGTTCTAACTGCAGATGGTCACGACAGAGGTGTCATCAAAGGATGAAGCTGTGAATAAGCAACCTCTCTGTGCTCTGTGAAACCCCAAAGGTGTCCCATTTTCTGTCCCCACCAGCTCATAGTCACTGAAGTTCTCAGACTGGAGTGAGAAGGCACGAGGGCATCACAGCAGCCAAGAATGTGACACCTCTCAAACCAGGGAGCAGGGCTCCTGCACTGTTCAAGGTGTTTGGCTTTAACATCTATTTGCTTCCAGCCACTGATGCTCTGCAGAAGTTAAAGCTTTTGTTAAAGATTCAGCCTCTCACCCACAGCAAGAGCTGCAGCAAAGCCCAGGCAGGTCAGGCTTGGCGCCCTGCATGTCCTTGTTAATCACAGCAGAGCATCAGCACTCAGCTGCAGCCAGAGCAGCCCGGCAACCCCTGGCAGCCACCACAGGGGTGTTTCTTGCCTCCTATTTTTTCCTTTAATTTTCTGATACAGCATCCATGTGTTCCAGCACCACCAGGGATGCTGATTCAGGCTGACCAGCAGGAGGTGGGCACCGAGCCTCATACACAGCACTGATTTAAGTTGCTCTGGTTGAAATGGAGAACCATGAATCATGTCAAAGACATCAAAAGATGCAGAATCCTCCAGGTTCACAGATAGGCTGTATCAGCATTTAAGGACTCTCCTGCTTAATCCACTGTGATGACAAGAGGCTTGAGGCAAGCTCCATTCTGAGCAGAGGGATGCAGATCCTGTGGGACACTTAAGCCACGTCTAAAGTGCCAGACTCCTTTCAGACTGCTCATGGCACATCCTTGTGTCAGGGCAGCCCAGACACAATCTCTTCTCTTTTTTTTTTTGTTTAAAAAACATCAAAACCAGGAAAAGGTAAAAAAACACCAAACAAAACAAATTAAAAAGAAAATCCCTCTTAGAGCAGAGCTCTGCCATTTGGAGGATGGAATTCCAGACTGGCTTGGGCTGAAGGGACCTTAGAGCTCCTCCAGTTCCAACCCCTGCTACGGGCAGGGACACCTTCCATAGAGCAGTTGCTCCAAGGCCCTGTGTCCAACCTGGCCTTGAGCACTGCAGGGATGG
>JANRGW010003983.1:0-41919 GCA_024733675.1 Psilopsiagon aymara | reverse complement strand
CTTCAGGCACTGGAGCTGCTCCGAGGTCTCCCCTTCAGGAGCCTTCTCTTCTCCAGGCTGCCCCAGCCCCGCTCTCTGAACCTGACTCCAGAGCAGAGCTGCTCCAGCCCTTGCAGCATCTCTGTGGCCTCCTCTGGAGTGAAGAAAGTGGTTTAGGTTTAAAGCAATCTCTCATCCAGCTTAATTCAGTTTAAGCTTGAGCGATCTTAGCTGAACCTAGTCAAGATTGGGAAAGTTTTATTAAATTCCTTCATCCTAAAAGTTGTTTTAGCCAAGCTTTATTCAGTAATTAATGTGATGCTCTTGTTCTAAATACTTTTTATGTCATTCTTACCATCACTGTTCTGCATTATTATTAGTAGTAGTGTAGTTAAATATATTGGGTTTTGTTATTACTGGGAAATTCTGCTGGATACAGTAATCATCTTTTGAACCTTAAATACAGGCTCTCCTTGGCTGACAAGTATTGAACCAGGGTTCACAGGGTGGGCTTCTCAGTGGGTGAATTTTGGTGTCTCTCTGCTGAGACAAATATGCCATACTTCGAGCTGCAGTGAGTCAGTGTAGAAAGGCTGGAGTAGTACTGGTGTGTAGAACTAGGGCTTCTAGTCCTGTGCCCCTTTTAGTTGTGCTGTAGCAAATCCATAATGTATCAGCAATTGACCACAGTTTTGCTGTGCAGTTTAGGGTGTAAATGCAGTCCACCCAAGGTCTGACTGCATGAAATGCAGTGAAGAGCCTCTCTCCAAATTACTTTTATATGATGATTAGAATGAATACTAAATCTTTGGGGATGGAAATAACAAATCATTTTCTGCTGATTTCACAGCCCTTGTATTTTGTCGGAACTCTCACATGTTTAAAGTATTTTGCAGGTGCTTTCCAGTGTTCTTGTGGGTTGCAAGTGACCTTGCTCAAATCAGAGAGCATTCTGCCCAAGCTTTTGGTGTCGCTTGGTAATGTACAACCTGCCCTTGACAACCTTGCAATTGAGATCCCTTTCTGGCATCCTTCATAGGGATGCTGGGGAGGGACTCTTCATTAGGAACTGGAGTGATAACCGGACAAGGGGTAACGGGTTCAAACTGAAACAGGGGAAGTTTAGATTGAATTTGAAGAAGAAATTCTTACTGTAAGGGTGGTGAGGCACTGGAATGGGTTGCCCAGGGAAATTGGGAATGCTCCATCTGTGGTGGTGTTCAAGGCAGGGTTGAACAGAGCCTTGGATGGCATGGTTTAGTGGGAGGCGTCCCTGTGCATGGCAGGGGGTTGGAACTGGGTGATCTTAAGGTCCTTTCCAACCCGAACTATTCTGTGATTCTATGATTCTATGAAATGAAGACTGGAGATCCCAGGAAGGGCTGTACCCTCTAGAAGAAGGAAGTACCAGAAATCTCATTAATCTGACACTCCTGTGGTTTTAGCCTTCTTCCTGGAGTAAAAGAACATCAGATAAGCTTCAGTCTTCTGCAGTTCACCCATCACTAGCTCAGGTATCCAGCGTGAAGTGTACTGCAATGACACGTGTCAAGTTTTCAGGGGTTTAAAGTTGGAACCAGATTTTCTTCCAGTGTAAAATAATCTTACAAGACTGTTGTAGGTGAATAGGACATTTTGCAGTGTGAGCTCAGTAAACTTTATCAAACCTCTTCTCTGAAAAGCATCAGTTTTAAACAGAAAATAGGAGTCCTGGAGTAAGTACAATATAACTCAACACACTTTATTGTGGCTTGCTTTGTGTATGGCGGGATATGACAACTGGGTTTGTGTTTTGCTTTACCATTCTGTTTTGCACCATCACCACTTGGCTTCAGTCGGATGGGTTTGTCAGTGATGAGGTGGACTCAGCACTCTCACTGACCATCGGCTGGTTGACACCCAGGGGCTGATGTAGCACAGTGCCCAACAACTCACCATTCTGTCTTCTGGGAAGAAGCCTCTTGGAAGCATTTCTGGATGACCTGATGGCTGCTGTACCTCATCCATCAGGTAACATGGCTGGCAGGTTCATGACTGCTACTTCTGCACAGCCAAGCTATCTTAAGTAGCTTGTGAAGAAGCCTAGCCACATCAAAGCATGTTCTTTCTGCCCATTCTACATCAGACCAGATATGGTCTGATAGTCCTTTCTCCAAACGTGGATATTAGGAAGGCCTGAAGAGGAGTGATGAGACAGGGTGAATGTACACGTAAGTTTTTTATGCGCTTTTCCATCCTCCAGCTGCAGTCTCTTCCTGGACTGCACATGGTTTCTGCATATGCACTAGAACTCTATGGGTTTCTCTTCTATAAAGATGTCCAGTGTCTCCATGAAATGCAGGTTTGTAGCACCCTTCTCTTCTGAAGGGCTCTGAGAGAGAGGGAAGATGCTCAACTACCCATGAATTCATGTCATCTCACAGGCAAGATGTAAGTGTGGAGTTGACAGTTTCACACTCAGTAACAGCAGGACACAGAGTTCAGTATTTCTGCTCTCAGCTTTCCCACCCTTGGCTAAGGACATTTCCTTCATGCAGGTTTGGTGCCAGCGATTCAAACACCGCTGTGTGATCACAGTTCTGATTCCTTTGCCTTACTGGTGGCTCGTGTATTTTAACTAGTCACAGCTCTCCTTCCCTCATTGAGGTTTGGTAAACAGTGGGCTGTGATTGTGATACCTCACATTTCCTTCTACCACTTCACTCACCTGTGGCTGTGCAACGTCTTCGTGGTGGTCAAAGTGGTGGGTGGAAAGCTTGAGTAGGCAACTGCTCAAAAGCCTTCCTGCCCTGTGGGGCTTTGTCCAAGCACAGCTTCATTTGGAAAACATATTGTGCCATGGGATTAATATTTGTACATACGACATCCTTGTGAATTCAGTCTCTTGTTAGTCATGATTTTGGCTTGTCTAATACAATTTTTATTGGGTGAATACCAGAGCTGCTGTTGAAGGATAGTTCTGGTTCTTTGGTTTAAGTATCGGGAGCAGCCATAGCGTTTCTTTATCACTGTTACAGCTTCCTCAGAGTACAGGATCAACATTTTCAATGGTCAGCCTATGATAAATCACACTTCAAACCAAACCCCCAAGCAATGTGCTATACCCATCATTTTAGAGTTGCCTGGGCTAAATCTTCCTGCAATAAAAACTGCCATTGGTCCTTTTAAGTGCAAACCCAATCAGAATGGGGGTACATAAGAAACTGGAAGCTCCTTTAGACTGTTTGGTGGGTTCCCAGTGGAAGAGCAGCATTGCCTGGCTCAGGAGTTACTCAGCTGACTTTGTTCAAACCTGTTGGGTGTTGCACCTCTTGGTGAAAACTAGAAAACGGAGGAAAAAAGAATTTTTTTCACTTGATCTGAATTATGAGTGCTTAAAAAATTTTCTGGCGTATTTATCAGTTTATTTCCCTTTAGTTTCTGTGCTTCATCAGCGTCTAAGAATGCTGGAGATGGAGAGACAGAGTGGCTTTGGTAGTTGGTTTATCACATCGTTGTAAATTGGCTTTGAACGCAGTGAGACACTTGCATTTAATCCTCACGCAGAGGATTGGCCTGGAAAGGCTGGAAAAAATCCCAAATGTTTTTGTATATCGAACACATCTTTGCCAATCTCGGTGCCCCGCATGTGTCATGACACAGAAGCCCTCCAGCTCTTTCTGTCTGCCCTTAATATTTGGTTCTTTGTGAACCCCTATTAATTAGGATATTAATTTCCATATGTAGTTCTGGAACAAGGCCATGCTGTGAAGGAGCTTTTTCTCACATGCCATGATTCTAGGTTTATTCACTGAACCCACACTCTGATGCTGTTTATTCCAGCACACATTACGTAGGGTTAGGAAATTAACATTTTGGCTTAGAGAAGAGGGGCTTTGGGGGGATTTATATAGTGTCAGCTTATTTCTTAAAAGACTATAGATACAGATTTATTGTTTCTGGGTTCTGTGTAGCAAATCATTTGTGAACAGATTTTCCTCTTTGCTGCTGGGGTGACATTTATCAAGTGAGGGTATGCAAATGCACGCTGAGCGAGCAGTTGTTCATTAGGAGTGCGCTCTGGCATTAGTTATTTGTTCTCTATTGCATGTAACTGATTTCTTAACCAGTATTGGTTTCATTTCTTCTACATGCCTCAAGAAACAAGCTGCTTCAATTCACTAGAATAACAAAAGGGAATCAAAATGTAACCTATTTCATATATATAGAATATAGCCTGTTAATAAAGAAATGCCCTTAGATGGCTGCACTCACAATCATCTGCAGCCTTTCCCCAAAAATATCTGTGAGCAACACCTCATTTGTCTTCAGGACACAGATTATGATGTGAAATCACTGCTTTTGTGTGCAGACTGCTGGCTGCTGATCAGAGGCACCAGTTAAAAGTAAATCTCTGTTCTGTACGTCAGGTTTCCACTCAGAAGTGAGCTGCCACCCAAAGGCTAGGGTTGCTGTAGGGTGTGCTACACAGGTTTGGGATCTGAAGTTGTCCCATATCTGGTACCTTGACACAAAGACCACTTTGGTGGCTCAGGTGCACGAGGGTGGCTTCCTTTGCCATCACAGGGGTCTCAGCCCGTGTACGTCAAGGTGGAGCTTACTCATTGCTGAGCAGCTACAACCAGAACTTTTTTGTTGCAATATGCTTGTTGGATTTTAATCTCAGTCTGGCATGTTGGAAAGGGAATTAGGTGCCTCTTTGACTTTTAAATTATCTTCAGAGGAATGTACTTGATACAGGTGGTATGAATTATTCTTGGAGTCCTCAGATATTCCAGGCACACATGTATTTTCATTCCTCATAAACGTATCCCTGGTGAGAGGGGTGGGGACATCAAGGAAGAAGAAAGCTGTTTTCCACAGTAGCGAGGGATCTGAAAGGAGCGTTCTGCACATTGAGCACAACAATCTCCAGAGGTTTTGCCAACCAAATTTGTCAGATTTCTTCAGGATTCTAGTCATGGCCTGTGATCTGAAACCTTTGCCAAGAATTCAGCCGAAAGAGGAAAAATACCCCAACCCTGAAGTTTTGAACAGGGAGGTGGTTTGTGGGTTTCATGGGATTGCATCAGAAGTCTTGATCTTCCCGGCAGAAGATGTTCTCTTTGCAAACAATGAATCCCCTAAAACCACAAGTGCCATGAAGTCAAGCAGCATGTGGTTTGGATATGAGCAGGCCAATTTGTCAGCTCACTTTCATTCAAAGAGAAGGAAATAATGAGTGGAAAAACACTGAGGTATAAAAGAAAAAACCCAGGATACTTGCTACAGATTGATCCTCCCAAAGCAGAATAGAAGCTTGTTTTTCCTCAGTGGAACTCCCCTGGATTTGCATTTAAACAGTACTGCTTGCTGATCTGCATAATGTATATTTATAATGTGTGGTTGTCTTCTGGCTGGCACGGGGAGTGTTATTCTAGGTAATACGGTATTTTGTGGGAATTTCAGTTTTGGTTTAGAATCCAGTCTAAATATTGTGATGAATTTCTAGCAGATCATCTCAATAGACAAGTACGGCCCACATCTTCCTTATTATCTCTAAGAAATTCCACAGATCTTGTGGCAGCAGCTTTCCCAATCTGCAAAGAGCTTAATTAGCATCAGAGCAGCAAATGGAAACAGATTTCAAGCAATCATCTTTCTGTTGAGGGTTTGCTCACTCTGACTCTCTCCTTGGTGCACACCAGCTCCGCTTGCCCGGTTGTACTCTCTGGTCCCTCAGCACCATGGACTCTGGCCAGGCACATCGCCAGCAGAGGTGTCCCCTTTGAATGACACTGCCTTTGTTAAAAGCCATTGGTGGTTGAAGCAAAACTGAAACTCCATATCTAACAAGCTAGTACATTGAAGATACCAGGGATATGGTTCCTGGGTTTAATTTTTCCTATGAAGAACCAAACTAAGATGTCAGTTTATGAGTGAAGATAGATCTACAAACCATACCTCTTCTGTGTTTTAAAATAGCTGCAGCATGAAAAGGGGCTGATGAATAGACAATAGGATCACTGACTAACACAAAACTGCACTCAGGATCTTTTTCCTCCTTCATAAAATAACCAAAGAAAACAAATAGCACGGGGGGTGGAGCTAGATGATCTTAAGGTCCTTTCCAGCCTGGTTCACTCTATGATCCTGTGAAATATGTGATCCATTAAGTGGCAGGTTAGATGGTGACTTTCATGCCAGCACTATTGCTCCAACTGGGCTACTCCAGATGTCTTCATCCCCCATGATTGTAATTCCCATGCAAGGCTGGCTTTTGGACCGATTGAAGAGCAAACCTGGGAAGTCAGAGCTGAAAAGTTGGGTTCTCTGGCAGCGAGCTGTAATCAATCTTTGTTTTCTTTCTGTCAGATGTGGAGAGAGAATGTGTAACCACTGGTCCTGGGTCTTGGAAACCCAGTGCAGAATTCATGCTTGCTGTAAGAATTAACTGTTGAACTCCTGTGGAACTGCAGAACAGAAGCAGAAATGGATGGAGCCCAATTTCTCTACATAATGTTTGTGTCATTTAGTTCCAAGTTAAACAATATCCCACCCAGTTTCTGAGCAGCCCAAAGAACAAGGTGATGACTCAGTCGAGGGTAACCAGAGGTCATCAGACACGGGTTCAGTAGCAGTATGGAGATCAAGACAATCAAAATGAGGGAAGTGCAGTGGTTTATACACGAATATGAGTGTAGGCCTAAGAGGAGAAAAGTAGAATCCTGCGTGATCTTTAGGTTGCCCCACTGAATGTTTGCTTGCAGTATAGTTACAGTCAGCAGAATGGCAACGAAGAACAGGAGTTTTCTCAGTGTGCATTGTGGTTTGTGTCTTGTTTTTCCTACTGATGAGGCTGTCGGCAGAAGTGGGTGTTTGCTGGTTTTGCTTTTACCCCTTCAGATGCAATAAAATTCCAAAATCAAAATACTGCTGTTGTGTGCAAGTAGTAGAATCTCTAGTGAAGGGTATGGGTAGGGCTTGTGTGGGAACAGAAGAGAATAACAAGCGAATGAACAGCTTGGCCTTGAGATCCCAGGCTGGGTTGGGAACACAGGTAGTTAGAAAAACCATAGACATCATTATCAACTGGGCAGTTTGGTCTGCAGCAGCTGAGACAATAACAGAGAGAAGACTTTAGGTCTGCTGGTTGTCTCAGAGGAGTCTCAGAGCAGCCACCACTACCCATTTGGCTGGTGTTGAAAAAAGGCCTGTGTTTTTCAAATATGGGAAATTTGTTTGGGAAACACTGATCCTAATAAAATGGCCAACTATGACGATGTTCTTGAAGTCTTAGGTTACCTTCCACATCAGGTTCCTTTTTAGGGAATGTGTGCGTCCTCCTCTTCTCCATGCCGTGATTCATGGAGGCTGAACTTCTGCCTTGAATCCTTCTCTTTCTGTGTTTCCAATCCCTTTTTTCACTCAAATCCTTCCTTCCCACACCTGTTTTCAGAACCAGACTCTATCCTAGCAGAACCCGAGGCATCTGGTTGACTGAAGTACCAGGTTATGAGCAAGCTTGAGTGGAACAGACAGGATCTGTCCTTTTTTCCGCAGGGTGTAAGTCATGTCTAGTAAGGAATGAAAATCCAAGCTAGAGTTTGTTCAGAAGCTAAAAGGAATAGGCCCAGCCCAGTTAAACTTGAGATGGCTTGAGAAGTGTCTGAGCCACATCCCTGCAGTTCATGCGGTGTGATAAGTCAGCACAGTGCATAATATCCTTCATTCAGGCACCTGCAAGTGCTTTGTTTTTGATCCAGTAATCCCAGAGGCTGCTCTCAGATAGCTGGGCTTCATCCCTTTCCTTTTTGACAAAGAGAAATTTGGATTGGCTCACCGTTTAATTTAAACCATTTGCCCGTTCCGTTGCAGCTGCTTTTACAGGCAGCGGTCACTGGTTTCAGAAGACTTTTAAATCAGGGTTACCCGACGGAAGAACATGTGCAGCAAACACATGGTCCTTGCTGTCCTTAGTGCATCTGTGGGTCAGTGGGTTGTCTCAGTTCTTCAAGTGTCAGGTGCGCCATTCACACTCTTCTCACACGTACTGCTCTGACATGTTTTACTCCTCATTTCTTTAAGAAACTGAATAGAGAAGCCCAAAACAATGAAAATCGTGATGAAAAACCAAATTAATAGCTACAAATGAGATTATGAACCTGAAAGAGCTGTGGTAGAGCTCATTGTACAGCTAGCAGATGCTGGGGTGTGGACAGAGCTTATGTGGTGAATGGTGGACTGGTGACAGGCTTCATTTCTTTTCTTTTTGCCAGCTCTTTGTGAGCTGCTGATTTAGGACAAGATTGTCATTTTTCATTAAGCAGCTTCTGTTCTTTATCTGTGCTATCTTCCAATTCCCAAAGGCATGAAATAATTTTCTTAAGTGTGATTTTTTTCTTATATTAAAACTCAGGACATCCAAGATGTTGTACATACTCTTCCAGTGAAGACCTTATAATCCAAATAGGCACGACAGTTCTCCTTATTCCATTTACATAATGTTCAGGCGCCATAAGAGCACAGCTTGTTGAAAGGAGGTGGTGGCAGAGCCAGGAACAATCCCCAGGTGCTGTGCCTTCCAAGCCAGCTCTTTGCTCACACCCCTCCCTCCCTGAGCATGTTTTGTTTGTATCCCTTTCCAGTTTAGGTACAGAAAGATAAAAAGGGTGGGATTCATCTCCCTTCACTTTAGAAACATGAAAGTTAAGAAACTGGTCTAAACTTGTTGTTTGGTTTTCCTCCAAAGCTGGCACCTCCAGGAGGTGATTCAGCCTTAGGGTATGTGAGTTAAAGCACCTTATGCAGGGCACTTGCTGATGTCTGTGACTAGCAACAGAACTGAAAGAACTAGCTGAAACTGCACATTGTGGGGCCAGCCACAAAACCATCATGGACAGAAAAGGCCAGTGTGAATTGTGTATCCATCCCCAGAAGAGTTGCTGTGATTGATTGGCAGATGCTATCCAGAGGGGTTTCCTCTTGCCAGCTGCTGAGTTTCCATTGACTCCCAAGGACAGGCTCTGCACTGACTGATACTTCAGCAGAAGTAAAGTTTCATGTGGCTGGCTCATCCCCTGGCCAGGTTGGATGGGGCTTGGAGCAACCTGGTCTAGTGGAAGGTGTCCCTGCCCATGGCAGGGGATTGGAACTGGATGAGCTTTAAGGTCCCTTCCAAACCAAACCACTCTGGGATTCTATGATTCACTTCCAGCTTAAGTGTATGAAGTTGCTCTAGTTTTCAATTTGGACATATCAAAAGGTAAAGTACTTGGAAATACTATCAAGAGAGTAAAAAGTCCTCATGCACATTGTTTGTATATGTGCAGGAGACTGCTATCAAGCAGTGCTGCATTCCCATGTGAAAATCTTTGTCTCAGCTCTTCACATCTTAGTTGGGAATAAAGTAGTTGAGAGAGTGACGGAAATTGCTGAACAAAATTGACTTGCTAAGTGGTGTGTGTCAGAACAATTCTGCACAAACATACAGTCAGATCTTCCCTCTCCTTATGACTGTACACCCTGTGAGGGAAGATTATAAAGACTAAGGAAAAGAAACAACTGATCTCACCACAATCAAAGGCATAACTCCCCTGAAGCCAGGATTTTGCCCTTTGTATATTGACACTGGAAGATCATTTAATTGCAGTATTTAATGCTAAGAAATTCTAATAAAAGTGATCCAGTCCTTTTTCTTTCCCCCCAGTCTGAAAAATAAACTACAAAAGGAACAGAAAAGGAAGACACATTTTGGGCATATTTTAAAGAATTCTGCTGGGCAGCTCTATGAAGGGTGTGGTTAAGCATCAAAGCACCAAAGTCCCACAGTCAGATGAAGCCTTAGGAGGAAGGTAGAGACCAAGGATGTGAAATTTAATTCCCTAGAAATGCCATTCCTGATCATGTGGATGGTGCAGTTTGTGCCAGGAGAATTTCTGAGCACAGTCTGGATGGATGCAGTTAGAGTTTTAGTCACAGGAGGAAAAAAAGCTGTAGACCAGCGTGGTTTCATCTGATGGATTCAATAATGACTAAAGAAAAAGGAGAATCTAGTGCCAGATCAGCAGTCAAGTTCTTGTCTATGATAGAAGTATTTGTGAAAATACTCCGGAGGTGCTTTTGTTACCTCTGAAAGAGATTCTGCTCACAGTCATCAAAAGTGCTTTTATTTCATAGCAATAGCTGTATCTCCCCTCCGTTAACAGTTTCAGTGCCTCAGTTAACACTTGCAATAAGGTGATCTGTTGACAGTTGCTAAGTACTTTGTCTCCTCTTCCCCCAGAACATCCTAGTTGACTTTCATGTCCAAAGCTGCTGGTACACAACTCTGAGCTCAGTAATGAAATAAAGATACTTGATCCACTTGACTTTCACCAGTAACTCGTTGTTTTTTCTCTTCATTATTTTCCTATTAGAATATGAAGAGATGATAGGTTTTGAATTTTATATCTATATGTTCAAGAATATGGCTGGTGGTGGCTTATTCTAAGTGTTTCTGCTCAGAGCACTAAAGACAACAGTTGTGTATACAAGGTACGGAGAGAGACCTACAAACAAAAGATGAAGGAAGGAATCCCTCTCCCAATGCTAGCTGGTTTGGATGAACCCAAGAAAGATCCACTTCCTCACTGAGCCCAGGCTTAGTTTTAGCATCAACAGAAGCTGCAGATGCTGCACATCTTTGAAATTATTGCCTGAAGACAGGACAAGGGAAGTTGTTTTTTGGAGATTGCCTAAAATCTGGGGTCTTAGGCCAAGCTGAGGTCGTTTGGCACTTGTGTAGATTTCCCTGCTTATGACTGTATGGATCAGTAAGCAGGAGTTGGAATATTTGCTACCAAATTTCAGCCCCAAAAGGATGTTAAAAAGGCTGACTTGCAGTGATCCTTGGAAATGTCTTTGCACACAGAACCATAAAATAATTAGAGTTGGAAAGGACTATAATATCATTCAGTTCCAATCGTCCTGCTGTGAACAGGGATGCCTCGCCCTAGACCATGTCCAGCCTGGCCTTGAGCGCTGCCGGAGATGAAACGTTCAGCACTTCTTTTGGGCAGCCTGTGCCAGGGCCTCACCACCCTCACAGTAGAGAACTTCTTCCTTATCTCTAACCTGAACCTTCCCTGTTTCAGTTTGAACCCATCACCCCTTGTCCTATCACTACAGTCCCTGCTGAAGAGTCCCTCTCCAGCATCCCTGTAGGCCCCTTTCAGATGCCGCATCTTCATAATTCTGTTTGACATTTCTGTGATTGTTGTCAGAAGAAGGTGACAGGAATGTACAGCCTGTGTCTGTAGGCATCCTTAAATATCTCTGAATAAATGCTGGAAGATGCTTCAAGCCTGAGATGCTGTTTGGTGCTGCTAAGTGTGATTTTCTTTTGCTGTCAGTTGAAGCTCTGATTATTTCCTTTTCCCAAGCAAAAGGTCAGTGTAAATTAGGCAGATATTCATATTAATACATTGATACAGCTATAGTATTTCATTGTTGGAGTGGTTTTGTGTAGGTAAATGATGGTAAAGCAACCCCTTAGATTGAAGTAAAGCAGTTAATCACTAGACAGGAGGGAGGCACCACTAAAAAAGTTTCCCTGGTGTGGGTAGTATTTCTTACTTAAAAGCAAGTTTTATTTGGCTTGTCTGCAGAGCTCTGTCTTTATGAACTTTTAATCTCAGAGCTGTCAAACTTCCTTTGACCTGGAATTTTATGGTAAATGGAGGGGGAAAAAAAGGAGAAAGATGCTCCTTTGTAGAAAAGGAAGTTTAGGGAGTATAGTTCAAGGTGAAAATCTTGTGTCATTTTAGTAACATTGATAGGAATCAATTAATGTGAAAATTTTCTGGAACATTCCTGGATCTTCACAGCCAAGGATTTGAGAAGATAACAAACTAGTGTGAATGCAGGATCTTTTAGGAAACTCATGAGGTGGCCTATGTAGTGCTGAGTGAAAGGACAAGATAAAGTGGAACTGTGCTGCAGACATGGTGCCTTGAAGCATGGTGAGCAGCTTGTGTCCCATTCCACGCACAGCAGTTCCTTTAATTAAGTCAGTTGATTGCAATATGTTTTTCTTAACCTCTTCTCATATGTTGCACATGTTTGTAATGTAAGGGGACAGTGAAGCGGATCTGGTTTGGTCTTACAGCCTTCTGCAACTTCCCCAGATTGTCCTCTGTTCGTGTGGACTTGCTATGCTGCTCCCAGACACACTTCTAAGTATGAAGCACCTGGAGTTTCCATCCACCACCTTAGTGTTCATTAGCATTCATTGCAAATTAGGTGATACTCTAGCACTAACAGCAACTTTGCTTGAGTTCAGCAAGCCCATAGCCACGTTATACCCTGGTGACCACTGCCATCAACAAGAGAAAGCTCAGTGGTAATTCTGCTATTGTCTGTGACCACCCCCCTCAAGCATTTAGCTCTATCTGTGTCATTGTACATAAATGCAGCTCTAGGATGCATATTAATTGTTCTCTATATTGCATGTTTGTTGTGATTGAAGATGTGCAGATGTTGGTACCCAGTAGAGGCATTAGCACAGTGGTTTAGGAGGTTTTGAGGGTACTGTGTGGTTCCTTCACACAGCATTTCTACTAATCTTTCTCTGTCTTTGGCTCTGTTTCTGGTTCAGGTGATGGTTTGGTTTTGCATTTTAACAGTGTATTTTTGTCAGTGGAAGTTAAGCAGCAACAGGCAAAAATAATCAATGGCATGGTATGTATGCCAGGACTTGGACTTGACCATTCTCCCAGTATTACAGAGGTCAGGGTTCAAGGTTTAGGGATGGGAAGTCTCTTAAGTGACGGTGCAAGGCACTTAAGATATTTCTTGAATTCAAGAAGTTGACTTAAAAGAGTTGCCACACTCCATTGACTATCAGTGGCCGAAGCCTTAATCTTTGAGAACTATGTTCTTGTGTCCTTTCTGAACGCTTGAGTTTACTCTTTAAGTCTAACTCTGACTCTGTTGGAGTTTTAAGTCTTTAAGTCTAATTCTGACATTCAGTGGTGCTGATCTTGCTGCAGCTTCCCCTCTTGCTGACTGCCACCAAGTAGGTGGTAAAACATGCCATCACAAATGTTCAGGGAAGTTACTGAAACATTGAAATTCCTTGAATGGTGATCAGGGAACTTATAACATGCAACTGGGAGATGACACCACAGTGGTGAGGCGCTGGCACAGGGTGCCCAGAGAAGCTGTGGCTTCCCCATCCCTGGCAATGTTCAAGGCCATGTTGGATGGGGCTTGGAGCAACCTGGTCTAGTGGAAGGTGTCCCTGCCCATGGCAAGGTGTTGGAACTGGATGAGCTCTAAGGTCCCTTCCAACCTAAACCATTGTAGGATTCTGTGATTCGTCCTGAACAATGAACAGTGTTCAGATGTGTAGCTGTGCTCAGGTTTTTCAGTATTTTTTTCTATTACAGACATGTGTTCATCCATTTCACCCCAAGGTGGTACTAAAGATCCCATCCTTTCTCCAATCTATATGAGACAGAGGTTAGGGTCACCCTTCCCAGTTACCTCCTCCAAAAGCAGAACTGAGCAACCAAATCAAAAAGTGAAGAAGTTGGAGGGGCTCAGATGGGACACCTGCCCATTGTGGTTGGCAGTGGAGCAGAAGAGATGGGAGGTGTGAGAGAGTGCAAAGCCATCTCCCCAGGGAGCACAGCCCATGCCTAATGTAGTAATAATGAAATTGATGTTTCCTAGGGAGATCAAACTGGCTTTGAATGCCTGAAAAAGACCCCACTATGCATTTTAATCTCAGCTATTTGCTCGCTTTTTTTTTGTGAAAAGGAAAAGATTTTGACAAGGCAGTGTCAGATTTCAGATTTCCATCTCAGGAATCAAGGCGAGTGCCTCTTCACATGCCATATTTCCAGTTATTATACTGTGTGTGATCCCTACCAGTCTCACAGATTCATCCCCACTGGAGAGTCCTTAACTCCAGCTTTCCGTGTCGGGCCGGGGGCACCCGCAGTGCATGCTGCTTGCCCAGGAGCTGCTGGGGACTGAGGAAGCCTTTGATAGGGCCGGTTGGGATCCTCACAGGCTCCGTGAGCCGAGTCCCCTGGGTTGGTTCACAGGCGTGAGGAATGGGCCGGGTTGGCTTGGAAGTTCAAGCTCAATGAACTGAGACTTCAGAGAACAATTCCTCCGGCAGCCACTGCCATCCTGGAAAGCCCTCTGAAGCTCTTCTTTCTAAGAAACCCCCCACCCTCTCCCCTGCCTCCCTCCCTGAATACGTTCTGAATTTTTCCTGACAAAAGAGCAATTGCAACCTGACAGAGACAACTTACAAAGAGAGTGGGGATGACCCCTGGGAGAGGTTTACACGACTCAACACATGGCCAGTCACTGACAAAGCCGGCCCTGCTCACATTTGATCACAGAAGAGCCTCCCAGACTGGCATGCTTGACCAGAACCTGGCCGGGTGAGTCATTCGTCTGGCGGCTCTGTGATTTGTGAGCCTCCAGGAGGAAGGGAGGAGGGAGGCAAATGCTTTTCAGATCTGAAGTTAAATGCAAGAGAAACACATTCCCCAAAAAGCAGACACTCAACTGTGTCCAATTGGTGCCTGAATACCCACACAAAGCCAGGAGAGGAGTCCTGGGGTGACGCATGGCGAGGCTCCCGAGGGCTGCACCTTTCCCAAGTCTGTGGTTTGGAAGATCTCGAGTGTATAAACAGGAATAGTGCCTTACGTCTTATCCTTGTGTGCTTTGTCCGTTCTGGCTCTGGGATTTCCCCAGGAACAGCTCACTGGGGTGTGCTTTGGAGCTGATAGCGTGGGCTTTGACCTAATACTCGGGTCAAAAACCTGAGGTGATTTTGATCAGATAGAATTTAATCTTCTGATATGCAATAACAATTTTGGCTCCCTGTCATATCTATAAAGGAAGTGTCTGCATGAGCAAGTGTCCTATCCTTGGAGGTGTTCCCAGTGAGTAGGATGAACCCTCCATTGGCACCTCTCTCCATGTCCCATGGGATACCCTCACCATCTGGTTTGACTAGTTGCCTCACTCTTGGGTGACAAGGGTCAGGTGAAAGGAATCCAGCCCTAGGTGTCCAGGAGGAGCTTTTGCTTGGCCTGATCTCCTCCCAGCAGAGAGCTCGCTATAACGCTTGTGCTTCCCACCACTGTACCTCTCTGAGTCAGCCACTGGACAAGGGATTGTGTTACTGCTTCTGACACACAGGTCAAAATGCTAAATTGTGTAGCAGCTGTTGCCAGATGGATTTCAAAACAATTAACAAGTGCTAGAAATAGGCAGCTTGCTCTTGGATTTTGCCAAAAACCCATGTGTTTGCTGTTCACTTGCCAGCAATTTGTGTCTTGCACTCCTGGTTGCTGCCAGGGCTGTGACAGGGCCTTGGAGTGTGTTTGTCTCCCAGCATCAAAGGGGCTTTACTCTCTGGGCACAATAAAACTGCTTGGAAGGACCCAGGTTTGAGCTCTTCCTTTCTGTGGTTGGCAGGCAGGAAGATACAGCCAGGGATGGGGAAACCTGCATCTGGAGGCTGTGACAAGGTTTCTGGTTCATACCAGGCTGCCTGGAACCACCAGGGCTACCCTGGAGCACCTCTGCTGTAGAAACATATGCCTGAAGAGGCTACGAGAAAGCTGAGGAGGGGCTTTGGGCAAGGGCCTGTAGGGACAAGACAAGGGGAATGGCTTTAACCTGACAGAGGGGAGATTGAGATGAGCTCTTAGCCACAAGTTCTTCCTTGTGAGGGTGCTGAGGTGCTGGCATATGGTGCCCCCGAAGCTGTGGCTGCCCCATCCCTGGCTGTGTTCAAGGCCAGGCTGGATGAGGCTTGGAGCAAGCTGCTCTAGTGGAAGGTGTCCCTGCCTGTGGCAGGGGGTCAGAACTGGATGAGCTTTAGCATTCCTTACAACACAAACCAGGCTGGGATCCTATGGTATCAGCCTGTCTTAGTGTGGGAAGAGCAACATGTCTAGAGGACATGGTCACTCACACCCATGTGATAGACTCTGAAATGATAATCATCTGCACGTATGAAGGCTGTGAATTAAGTTAATGAGCTGGGGTCAGAATAAATCCAAGCTGCTGTAGTTTGTTGGTGAGTCCCTTCCCTCTAAGGGGTTTTGCTGTCTGCTTGAACCAGGAAACCAGATCACATGTAGTAAGGCAATATGAGATGTGTAGTTCAGTGCTTCCTGAAGCTCACAGCTCCGTGTTGTCAAGAGCATCCTCTGGCCATGTTTCAGGGCTCCACGATCAGAGCCTGGCTCGCAGGCCAGGCTTTGGCTGTCAACATGCGTTTATCTCCATGACACAGGATGGGCTTTGTCTGGAGTCAAAGGGAGTATTTGTTTCTCTTTTGAGTTTGCAGTCACCCATAAAAACAGGTACTTTGCATTTGGCCACAGGTTCATGAGCCTCCACTTCTCCACTTGGTGTGACCTGCAGCCCTCAGCCAGCTCAGGGGAATAGTGATGATGGAGCACATTTAACGGAGTTTCTGTTCCTGACAAATGTTACACTAGGCAAAGGCTTTGGACCTGAATGAAAGTGGTGGATCTAATTTTAGGCAGTACCTATGAATGAAGCTTGAACCAACCTGTTCAGGAAATGCCTTCCTCTGCACCAGTGCCAAGGAGAGTATGTGATTTAAGGCTAAATAAGCCAGTGCCTGTGAACAGGTTACTACGATTATATTTTTCCTGCTTTCAACTAAATTATAAGTCTAATTTCTTAATATCTGCCTATGTCCTTCTGCAAAAGCTGCAGTTGTTTCACCTTCAGGGAGTGAGAGCCTGCTCTGCCCTGTGTTACCTTTTGATGCATGTCTGCGACATGTCTGTTTGGGGATAGCCAAAAGTGAATGGCACAGAAGAGAGGATTTTGAGCAAACTGGAAGCCTGTCCCAGGGCTTTTGCCCAGATGAGCAGCCACGTTGGCTTTCAAGAGGCCAGATCTCTTTCAGTTATGCTTTGTTGTATATTGTCCAAACATTCCTCTCCTCATAACAAAGACAGAAGAGAAAATTGCCCCTCCAGATATGGGACAGGCATCCTGCCCCTGTCCCACACAGCTTTTCATGTCTGTAATTTGGAACTCTGGGCCCCTATGGGTTTGGCTGAGAGATAAATCAGCAAAATAGCTCCTGTTCAGTCTTTGCAGACAAGCACCAAGTTATAGGCACCTTTTGGAATAAATAGACTATGAACAGCCATAGATGCAGTAAAAATAGGAAGTAATTGATAACAACAGCATATCAGGAGGTCTGAACTACCCCACTTCATCAAGGATCAATTTGTGGGTGTTGTAAGCCAACTGCTCCTGTCTAATCTTTAACAAGATTCACAGCCATCAGCAATGGAAACTTCAGTTAGTAAAACAGAAAAACATTTTGTAACGCTTTTTTGGGTTTGATCTGAATAATTTGTGCCTTTCCTTTCTGATTCTGGAGCTGTTGATGTTTCTTGGTTCAGTGAACTGAACTTTGTTTGGCAGATGGTTCACACCAGAAAAACTTTGTTTTCAAAATGTTTGAGTCATACTTAAAGAAATCTTAGCTGAGATGATCATAGCTTATAATATAGTGAGTAAAATACACTAATGAAAAGATAACAGGGTGCTTATGAGCTTCCTTATTACCCTCTGTTGAAACTACCTGAGCAATCTATTTGTACTTAATCTGGTAGGATCTCTTGTTTTCCAAGGACTCCAGGACAGGCAGCCCATGTTGGGCAAGTGAAATAGTGTGAGGTGGGTGGGAATGTAAGGTTTTGGGTTGGCCTTCAAGAGGTATTTTTTGCCTCATATCTCATGACAGCATGAGGGTTGCAGGGAGGAGATATCAAAACTCTGGTTAACCTGCTGCTATTCAAACTCAGGTCTGTCCCATTGACCACAAACTTTCATTTAGAGGCTCCCTGTTTTCACAGTGTCTAAAGCAAGCTGGCAGCACTGTACAGGGAGCTCACTGTTTTCCACATTGCTCCTGGTACGATGCTTCAAGCTCTGAAAGCACATGCCAACCTGTGAGACAGGCACCAGCTGCCTGCACAGCTCTCACCCAAGCTTTGCTGGCTGCACGTATTGCTGCTACCCAAGGGTAGCCTGGGGATGTTTGTGAGTATCTAGAAAGCACTTGTTTCTGCCTGCTTTTCTCTTGCTGCTGCAGTGGTTTTGCAGGGCTGGTTGTCCCGGGGCCACTGGTGGGGCCGACATTGCAGCTGGAAGAGGCTCCAGAGTGGAATCGCAGCCACCCGTTCAGGGGCACATGGCCATGCCAGGGCTTCTCTAGATGTTAAGCTACAGAATGTTTTCAGCTGTGGTGACAGTCTTGGGATCGTCTGTCTCTGGAGGTCGGACAGAGCCAAAACCGAGGACTGGTGGACAAGAGAACGGTGATGTGGGTCAGGTCTCTGAGCTGAGTCAGGATGAATTCTGTGAAGCCATGTTGATATATACAGTGAGAGGATCTGATGCTCTCAGGGGTCATCAAATGAAAAGCGTGCTATAGAAAAATCTGTGTGATGATGGTGATGACATTTCCAAAGGGTTTTGTTTGTCTGCTTGTGCCCTTTTTGTTTTCCAGCATCCTTTTGGCTGTGTGTCTCATCCCTCAGTCTGTTTTATATCTCAACAAATCTTTCTGGCAAAGCTCTTAATACCCCCTGATTACAGTATAGATAGGAAAGAGAGAGATCAGATACATTACTTGTATTTGTAGGTAGTAAATGTCTGCTTATCCTGTATTTCTGCTTGATTTATTGCCCTGTGCTTTTTCTGATCATACATATGGAAAGCTGTATTGCCGGAAGAATTCTGGGTCACTTAAAGAGATGATGGGATTCTTATAAATAAGCAGAAAGACTTTCCCCCCAGTTCGCTTAGGAATATATGGTGACACGAAGAAATGAGTGAAGAGAAGGAGTGAACCTGCCCAGATAAGTAAGAAAACTTCAACCTTGAATCTGTGTCAGCTGCATGGAAAGAACTTGGGCAGTTTCCAAGGTTAGGAAATATGTAGATATTTGCACAGAACCATGGTCCTGTTGAAGGCACAGGAGGTTATTGATTAATGTCAGTGGAGTGAAGATTTCACTTGGGTTCTTTCCCCTTCTCCTGCCCAGGCCAGACCCATATTGCAAAAGCAGTTCCTTGTCTAAACACCTGATCCTGCGAGTAGTTAAAGCAGCTCTTGGGAAGAGTTGACCTTGCTTCACTCCCAGCTGAAATAAAGCAGCTGAAAGCATCCAGCCCTTTATAGCTCTGACAAATTTAGCAGACTGAACCCAGTTGCTTCACTGAAGGCATTTCAGATGCTGAGATTTAAACTAGGATTTCCACAAGACATTTGGAGAGGCGTGTACCTCTAATGTCCAGACTTGATAGGAATGACATGCATCCCTTGAGTTCCTTTGAGATCACACTTTTCTGTTATTAAGTAAAAACAAACTGTCCATCTCTGGATTTGCTTATAATTACTGGCTATCTATAAAATCCACAAATGCCATGAGCCATTACTTCTCCATCCCTTCCATAACAAAATTCCGGGAAGTAACACCTTGTAACAACAAGCAAACCTGACTTAATAAGACAAAAGTCTTGTGCTGCAAGTCCAACTTTCCACTGGCAGCACCTCTGGTAAGTACTGGAAATTCTAAATATCTGATTAAACATTTCTGGAATTTCTGGGAATACATTGAGATGCTGCATGGGCTAGTTCTTTATAAAGGTTTTCAACAAAATAGCTTCTGTTGGGGCTTAAAGGAGCCCCTACAAATAATCCATCTCCCTAATTTCTATATGTGGTTCCTTGCATCTCCTAAGCTGGCTCTTTAAATGACTTAGTGTTCTCCTTTGTGAAATGCATAGACACAAATAAACTGCATATATGAGGAAGGAATGTTCTTTCATACCACAAAACAAACTAAACACACTGATCCAAAATCACCCTTGGGGTAAATCCGGTGAATTCAGACGAAACGCATGAATTGAGTTTATTAAAGCAGCATTTCTGATACGGGTTGGAAATAGCAGTCGAATGAGGTTTTGCAATAGTAAAATGCTTGTTTATTAGTGATGAGTGAATCACAAAACGTCTGGCATGGATGTTGAGCTTAGAAAAAGAACTGAAAATGTTTGAAACCCGATCAGGTCTCTCTGAATCTGTATGTCAGCAAAACTGCTTGGAAGTCAGTCTGAGTCAGGGTTCTCATTCAGACATACTTCAGAAGCATCCGGATTTATAAGCCTGGATATAGACATAGCTCAGCAAGTGCTAAGAAATTTGGGATAGGGAATCAAACTGGTGAATAAAGAAGAGCAAACTCATTCCTAAATTTTATATGATTGTGATCTTTTGGAGATGGTCGCACTAATCCCTCAACCACGCCAAAGCTTCAGAAGGGAATCTAAAAGCAGGGAAAACAAAATGAGTTCCCAATTCAGACTTAATAAATAAATAGCAGAAGTCATTTCCAAGCTTTTGTTTTGTTAACCACTCTGTCAAACCACAAATAGCTTTTCAGATGTCTCTGTATAGAAATCAGCTTTGGGGCTGGAATAGAATGGTTTTATTTAGATTTTGTAGAAAATCTGGGGGATAGATATTCCTGCCTTGTGTTGGGCCATGGGATTTCTCCTGAGGAACGTGCTGTCAGAGATCCTCTTGATATAAATCTTGACCTGACAGTGTTCTGTGACTGCTCTGACCTCTTAGTTTCAGCTTTTCAGTTGACCTTAACGTTGAAGGAATTGCAGCTACACCTTGGAGAGCAGATATGTGCACCGGGCTCTCCTCCAGATCTACCAGGGAAGCAAGGCAGGAGAAGCAGCCCGGAAAAGGGGATGGTACTGCATGGTTGAATCCTGGACAAAGAGGATTGGTTTCTTAGAAGCTGCTACACCCTAGCAGCAGGGAATTGAGGGAAGAGAATCCCATTCACTTCAAGCACCCAAGTTCACTACTCTTTGCAGTACCATTGCATCCATAGGGCCCATTGCTGGAACAGCAAGTAGCTCCTGGGTCCCCACCTGCCCACTCCATGCAGGGACACGGTGTGCTTGAGCCCATGACTTGCAGTGCTTTCCCTTCACATCACCAAATGGTAGCGAGTCTCTCAGGTGCCTTGCACATGTGATGAAAACAAAAGCACTGCAGGACCGGGTGAGTCATTGGTTCCAGCATCTGAGAGCTAAATCCTGCTACAGAAGTCAGTCTTTAGGATATCCCACAATGGCCCACAGTGATAATCCTGCTTATAATGAGGCCTCAGCTTAATTCCTGGAGGAATCAGTTTTATAGCAGGAGCACAGAACAGATTGCTTGATGTAGAGGAGATGGTTTTCATCTCTGTTGCCTGTGATACTGTGGTTTGAGAGTGACTCAGTGTTCCCATGGACAGTAGGATCTATCCTTGTGAAGCATTCAGCAAGTTCTTGAAAGGATCTTTATTTCATGTTTTTAAGGCTGTGAGCTCTTGAAGTGCTCACTCATCTTTGTGCGGTATTTTCTCAAGCAGATGCCCCTGTGGTCACTGTGGTACTTGCTGAAGTGTTTTGTTGGGAAGACGCTCATTCAATCTTGAAGCAAGAGCAGGATGGAGAGGGAAACCCTCAACAGATGGGTGCTGCAGGTGTGCAGGAGTGGCTCAGTGATGGCGGCCCTCACTGAAGTATCAGAGGACCTCTCGTGTCTTTTTGCTGCTGTGGGTACCCTGGGACAGGTATGCTGCTATTCGGCATATGTCCTGTTTGTACCTCCAGTTCGATGCTGTCAGGGGAAATGTAGGGAAGAAGTTTGGGGTGTGCTTGGATGTTTGGTGATTCTGGCCCTTACTCCTCAGGACAGCTGTAGGAGAAGCTGTGAGTCTGTTGTGTGTAACTGCAGACTGTCCAGCAGCAGCTCTGTCACACTTGGACAGTTTTCGGGCCACCCCTCAGCTCTCAGAAGTGCTGCTTTCTACTTAACCCCCTTTTTCCCTTAGATACAGTAAGGAATACTTTTCTAAAGAAATGAACTTAATTCAGGTACTTAATTAGAGCTCTAACATTAGATCCATATTAAGGAAGAATGTCTAAATTGCAACTTCCAGTTGCATTTCAACAGCATGTAGCACCTGTATCTCCTATTGTGACAGCCTGCAGGTGGTTCTTCCTCTGAGCTTCCTCAGGGCTGAAGGCTGGAGTCGTCAACCCAGATACATACACTAGGTCCTCTGAGATCAGGACTCACCAAATCCCTCTATACTCTTGTCCAGGACATGGTGTAATAACTGCATGGATTATGTTTTCATATGTTTAGGTAAAACAGAGCCCCACCTTTCCGGTCTGGAGCAACCTTGTCCTTGCTTGAAGGGTATTAGCAGGTTCTGTTTGTGCTCTGGCCATGGGAGGATCTTACCTGGCTATCCAAAGAGTCTTGTGTGTTCCTAGAGCTAAGCAAGGATACTTGGTAACCTTCTGGGTAAATGTTAAAATATATTAGCTCAAGGAAATACTCATCTTTCTAACCAAAGTCAGTTTGAGCCTCGGGAAGAGAAGTGTGTATTGAAATCAGTCTCTTAAAGCAATGAGTTCCAGCAGTGGGAACAGGAGGGCAAAGTCTTGCACTGAATCACAGCCCAGAGAACTGTACAAGCACCCTGGTGTGGTTTTCAGTGGATGAAATCAAGAGAGAAATTCAAGCTTAACGGAGAGATGTATAGCTAAGCAGTTTTCTTTTTTCATGTGCATCTTTTTCCAGAACCAGAAACTATATTGAAGTACTTGCATTGCAGGAAATAAATCCATTCTTTGTTTCTGTCTTCATTTAGCCTGAAAGAAAGTCAAGTTCAGAGTTACTCTGCTGCCAGCCTGTGAAGCAGGAGCAGCAGATTCCTCCTGGTGTGCCTTCACCAAAAGGCAAGCTTAAAGGTACTTGGGCTTCTCTGACAGGCTGTGTGAGTCAGTTTGCGGGCTGGAGTCTAGGGCTCCCCATGACAGGCATCAGTCAGGATGCTCCTGGCATGTGGCAGGACAGTGGAGAGAGTGCCTGGACCTCGAGGGTCTTGGCCGAGTTCTGCAGCTCCTGTGATGCCTTCTGGAGGTGGTTGCAGTTCAGCACCTTGCAAAATGATCCCTCTGCAGAGGCTTTCGGCTGCTGAGCGGGAGCCTGGGGGCTGGGAGAGGCTGAAAAGTGCTCCACAAGCGACCATTATTATTCTGCATTAAAAAAAGCTATATATAGATCCTTCCAGCATCAATGGGGTTTCGTTACCAGGAGGACAACAGAAAGTAGAAATCCATCAAAATGAAATGGAAGTCAAGAGAACAGTGTCTAAGGCAACAGGGCGATTCAGACAGCTCCGCAGCAGCCTAAACACATGACAGACTCAAGCAGCTCCCACTACTGCCAACACAACTGCTTGCGGGGGCTGCCAAGAAGCCAGATGCTGCTGCTGGAAAAAATATCTTCCAGAGTTTGGCATCAGGATCCTGTGATTACCATCCAAATGGGAGGAGACGGAGTGGTAGAATGTGAGTTTAGTATTTAGCACCCCAGAACTGTGCAGCAGCCTTTGAAGGCAGAGGAAAAAAGTTCAAGCAAAATATTTTTGCTAAAAATACGTTTGGAGAAATGAACTTTTTTCTTTTTTTTTTTTTTTTTTAAATAGCAGAAAACCAAACTATTATTAAAACAATGCAAAATATTTTATGTCCATATCAATTAAATGAGTAAAACCAAAGAGGATTGTGGATTCTTTACTTGAGTAAATTTTGTTAAGGAATAGTTTTATAAAGGTCAGAGCATCAGTGCTTTGTCTCCTGTTGTTGTTAATGGAAAGTTCCACTGCAGATAACATCACAGCGATTCCCCTACCCAAGACAAATAGAGATGGGTAGGAGCATTCCCACATAAGTTTGGGAAGGGTTGAATTTAGATCCAAAGGCTGCAGCTAACCCTTCTCCCATTGAAAACCAGAAGCCAAAACCTTGAATCCAAACTAACACAGGGCGTGGGAGAAGGTTGAGCCCCAAACCACCTGAGCCTGGTTCCAAATCTTGCAGCTGAAACCCATGTTTGAAGGTAAAGCAATAGAGGGATGGGCCATTTCTTAAGGAGATTTGAAGCTGGTGCTGAACCTCCTCCTGCTGTCTGACAGCTGTGGCTGATACTTTCATAACCTGGGACTCTAACAGGATTTGGAGTCCCTTCTGTTACGCCAGGTCTCTTCCCAGCTTGCCTGCCTTGCCGAGGCTCCCCAGTGGACATGGTGGTTACGAGTGCTTAGCACATTGAGGAGAGCAGGCAAGGCCACGCCTGCTCCCCTGGCTGGCTGCACTCACTCCTTTTCTGTACTCCTACATTTCTATACGTGTGCTAGTTCTGCTCCATGCCTGGGAATCCTATTATTTTAGTAATAGTAGTAATAATAATAATAACAACCCAAGTGGGAGCTCAGAGTCTTACATCTTAAGACATGAAGGCTGTTTTGTTTTACTTGTATTTTTGGTTGCTTGTTTTTATGGTAGATCTGTGTTTCAACAAATGCTATCTCCTTGCCTGTTTTAACATATTGGAAAAGAGGAAACAAAGAAATGAATCTCCCACACTCCATTTCTTGGGCATGTCAGAACATTTTGGAGGGGAGATGGGCAGAGAAGCAGAGAGCATCTCTTCCCTCCCTTGGGAACTTCCTCAAGGATGCTGCAGGTCAGTACTTTCTCCTCCAGAGAGGTTTGTAAAAGGGGGGAGGACCTGTGGCAAACCCATGTGTGTCATGGACTGTTCAGGCTGCATCATTCCTGGCCAGTGCTATGCCTCTTCTGGGCATAGCCTGGCTGGTGATGGTTGTCTCCCTGAAGTCCATGAAGATCCCAGGAAACTGCTTACTGTGTGGTTTTCTGGTAGCTTTTATACAACTGGCTACACACGCTGGTAAATTCAGAAGGCAAGGAAGGAGAGACCTGTGTTTTGTCTAGAGCTTAATGATGGTGAGGACAGGATTGAGTGTTTGTGGGTAAGAATCAGGGGGAAGGCTATCAAGGCAGACACCATAGTGGGAGTCTGTTCTAGACCACCCAACCAGGATGAAGAGGCAGATGAAATACTCTATAAACAGCTGGGAGAGGTCTCACAATCACTATCCCTTGTTCTCACTGGGGACTTCAACTTAGCAGATGTCTGCTGAGAATACAATGCAGCAGAGTAGGAGCAGTCTAGAAAGTTCCTGAAGTGTGTGGAAGAGAACTGTTGTCAATGGTGTAAATTGTCTTTATCTCACTGTAACTTCTCTGTGTTCCCACACCTCTTGCAAAATTTCATACCTGGATGGATCCACCAGACTACACAGGGGATGTGAAGGGGAAAGCTACGCATGATTCATGATACAGGACTTTTATCCTCAGAGTTGGCTGATTTAATCTCTTTCCATCAGTTTACTTGGTGCAAGTAGCCTATTGTGCAGTAAGCCAAGCCAGCACTAGTTTCAAACCATATGAGATCTGGGATACTTAGAATCAGGAACCACAGGTTTAAAGCATGTATCTCAAAGTGACAACATGCAGCAAGTCAAAGTTTGTCCTTCTGAGCGGAAAGGTAATGCAACACATAGGCCCAGAAATGTGCAAAACCAGAGCCAAGCAACAGTGGGAGCTAAACCAGACTTTCCTTTTGCCAGCTGAGGAAGATGCCTTCTCTGGGGAGCACTGCGAAGATGTTGGGTGCTGCGTGTCTCATCTACTGGGGGAGGAAGGGACCTCCATTGAGGGGTGGCCAGTCCCCTCAAGAGTCTAACTCTCCTCCAGGGGTGGCTCAGGGATGATGCCCTCCTGAAACCTTTGAAAACTCTGGAGGTCTTATTTCTAACTCTTAAGTAGTTTAATTTGTCCTGGAACAACCCATTGCCACTCATTACAAACGTGTTTTATTATGTGTTGTGTTACAGACAAGAACTAGTTTTGGGAACTGGTGGTTACCTCCTTGTGTTTGTGTGTTGGCATTTGGATGTCTAGAGACTGAACTCACCTTCCTTACGTGCTCCATTTCTTGTGCTTCTGTCTGAGGAAAATACCTTTATTTTAGCTGTATCTCGAAACAGCTGTATCTGTTTGGTTTGCAAGTATCAGACAGAATCTGCTTGGACTGTGAAACATAAGCCTTTAAAGCACACATACCAAGCACTTAAGGCAGTTATAGTGTCCTTGTTTCCTTGGAAGCAGGACTCTACTCATTAGGTGCAAGTCACCTAGACTGAAAAGCCACTGGTCATTCCCTCAGGTCATCAGCTCCAATTACCTTAGCAGAATAGTATCACCCATAACAACCTAAGTAAATCAGGAAGTCATGGAACAAGGGAAGTAATTACAGCTTCTTTCAGTACTGAAAAGCAACCTGTTCTTTTACGACCCATCAAAACCATGTGTTTGCCTTTAGTGGTTAAAATAAAGGGTGTGCAATTTGGGAATAATCCAGCTATGAAGTTTCCTTAGTAATTGGCAGATCCTGAAAGGTTTTTCACTCCTGCAATTTAAAGGTGGTGAGCATGAGATTAATTTAATTTTCTTTTAGATTAGCCTTTAAGGACACTGCAATACCAAAGAATGACATTTTTGAATGGTGAACCCACATCTCGCCCTTTTGACATTAAGATTATTTTGTTAACTACCTTTAAATTTCATTTATGATGTGATTTACTCATGTTGTAAACCAGAATGTCAGTCACCAGCTCTAGCAAACATGGAGAATTTGAATTACATTTACCATTTTCAGGAAAAGGTCTAGCATGTTACTCAGTGTTAGCATTATCAGTTTACACAACTCTTGTTTTTTCAGTCTTCAACAGACACATTCACTTGATTCAGATTCAGCTGGTTCAGGGTAAAAAAAGTATTTGTAATCTACATGTGATTTTATACAGCACTTTGCACATGTTCAGGGTGCAGGCACGAGTCACTGGTTTAATGGAGGG
The DNA here is from genome assembly GCA_024733675.1 of Psilopsiagon aymara. Taxonomy (NCBI): domain Eukaryota; kingdom Metazoa; phylum Chordata; class Aves; order Psittaciformes; family Psittacidae; genus Psilopsiagon; species Psilopsiagon aymara. The sequence continues at coordinate 15,016 of JANRGW010003983.1, read as the reverse complement.
AGCTTCTGTAAATCTGAGCATGAAGTGTCAATTCTTGATCGAACTGAAGGTCTCATTGCACATGGTATCTAGTGCTGGGCTTAGGCTGAGCCTATGGCTCATGCAGCTGAAGGAAGGGAGATGACTCAAACTGCTTCAGATGATGTTCATCCTTGCCCCAGGGCCAGGATACAGGACTCTTGGTGCTGGGAGAACGTTTTGTCACCTAAATAGCAGATCATTCACTCTTTTCTCTTGGAAGATGCTTTAAAAAAACCATGAAGAAATACATTAGCATACTGCTTGATTTTAATTTAAAAAACAAATAATTGTGTTATGTTCTGCATTCAGAATTTGTGTGTCAAATTTTCAATGTCCTTTATAACATAGAATTACTTGATGAAGGTGGTCTATCTTTTTCTGATTAATGAACTATCTACACATCTCTGCCTGTTTCTCAGGTGTGTTTGTTGCTGATGGAGCGAATGGCCATGTCTCCAGTGGGCTGTGACCAAGCACTGAACCGTGGAGACATGATCTCAAGATGGGGCACTTGGTGTTTCTGAGTATGAACTAAAATCTAAGTGCATGCTTCTGTGCTTAGCCCTCTGTGAGGGCTAGACCTGCACCTTCCCAACCAATCATCCTTCTGTTTCCAGTATACCAAGAGGTTCCTGTTGCTAGAAAATTTGTGATATGTTTGGTGTTTTCCAATTGCTGTTAAAATGCGTTGGGTTTTGTCCTCTACATTGGGCACAAAGATCTTGCTGAACTAAGGGCAAGGGCAGCATCTGCTTGGAGCAGCAATACTGGCCACTAATGAAACTTCAGAGAGAAAAGGAAAGTGATAGCCCCCTTCATTGTCAAGCCATTCCCAAAGGCTCTGCAATACTCTCTGCTCCCCACACACTCCGCTCTGCCGGCGTTTTCTCAGATCCGCTGTATGTTCACTGTGGGTGAACTGATTCATCCTCTCCATTGCTGCGCCACCTAAACATTTCCAAAGGAAGGCAAGAAACCAGGTCAGCAGAGTGAAAGTAACCAAAGGAAAAACCACATATTTTTGTATTGGAAGAAAAGTCAGAAAAAAAAAAAAAAATGAATTAAAAAAGAAAACATCCACCGAGTGGATTTGAAAACCTCCATCTGAGAGCTGCAGGGTGTTTGGTGCCTGACATCCCAATGGCTCGATGACAAAAGAAAAGTGAGTGGTACGGGCTCTGAAAATCTCACATCTGCGCTATTCTGGGTTTACTCAAAATGCTACTAAAATACAGCTGTGCTCTAATTTTATCTGTCCATTGAGCTATGTGGGAGCAGTGTCACTTGAGACAGAAGCTAAGGCATCACGGAAGAGATGTTCAAATACTCTCTAGTAGAAAGCAAGGGTGTAGCCTCCCTCACCAGCCTGAATGGAGATCATCACTCCAGCGCTGCATCCCTAGGCTGCTCTGCAGGACTTTCAGTGGAGCATCTGGAAGTTTGTGTAGACAAACCTGACCAGCAGAAAGCTCTTGAACTGATGAGAGTTTCCTTTTTGTTGCATCATGTTAGCTCAGAGCTTTGACCCTTTCCATGTTCCTTTCCAGACTATTTTTAAGGGTAGCTGCCCACAGGGTTGGTGATGTGTGGCTCACAGTGGTTCCTGATCAAAAAATGTGGACATTCAAGCCAAAAGAGTTTCAGACTGAACTCCACAAGCATTTATTGGCTCCTTTAGGACTGTGCTACAGCCAGTAGTGAGTACCCATGAGCCCAGCTAGCTGATCCTGCCACCAGCATCTTGTCCAGCTGAGGTGATCACAGCCACAGCAAACAAGCTGCAAGCAGATTCATTTCACTCTCATTTTTGCAGCTTAAGCCAACTGGGAATGTAAAAATCACACTGATCAAGTGAGGGCAGGGAAATTGCCAGTGAATGCAGAAAGAAGAAAAGGAAAGATATGGAAAGTAGGAGGTAAGAAAATGAACATTGTTTATTTCATAGAATCATAAATTGGTTTGGATTGGAAGGGACCTTAAAGCCCATCCAGTTCCAACCCCATGCCACAGACAGGGTCACCTTCCACTAGAGCAGTTGCTCCAAGCCCCATCCAACCTGTCCTCGAACCCTGTCAGGGGTGGTGCAGCCACAGCTTCTCTGGGCACCCTGTGCCGGTGCCTCAGCACCCTCAAAGGGAAGAGCTTGTGCCTAAGAGCTCAACTCGGATGTTCCCCCATCAGTTTAAAACCATTTAATACTCAGCATATTGATTTGGTTCAGGCCTTGCAAAGTGGTCAGGTGTCTTCTGGAAGTAGTAGAGAGGAAGACCTCAGATCAGTCCTTCTGTCTGGGTGGGGATTAGCTGAAGTAATTGGCAGAGACACCAGGTGGGTGCAGAAGTTAAAACTCACGTCTCAGTGCCGTTTTGAGGGGTTGGTTCAACCTGTTGTAGGGTATGCTGCCGATGAGGAAATGGCAATTCATGGATAGGTTAAGATGAGGAAGGAAACTACAAACATCCAAAATGCCTTTCCCCTAAATTGTAAGAGTGTTTGGACCCAAAGACTGGTTTTGACTCTATGAAGGTAAGCTTAGTCCTCTAGAGGGCATGGTTACACTGAATATATATTTAATAATTAACTAGTATTACCTTGGCTATCTTCACTTCTACTGGTGTAAATCAGGAGTCAATGAACTAACACAGGTGGAGTTCCCTTGTCTTTAAACCTTGTTCTAAGGTTTTCCGCATAATCTCTCTTCTTGAGGAAGCTGGTACTATATGGGCCAGAAGGTTTGGGTTTGCTCATTGGGGAAGCTTTCCAAGAGGTAGCTGTTAATTCTTTCCTTTGTACCAGCATCCAGTGTAAAAATCAGTGGATCCTTTTTTTCCCATGTATTTCTCCTGCTTTGGTTAATCCCAGCATCTCTTGGTAGCAACCTGGGCTGGACCATCTGAATAGTAGCACAATACGGGGTTAGTGTTCATCCTTTCATAAAGCATGGCAGCAATTATTTGTGTTTGGGCAGTCTGGTGGCTGAACTTACTCTGAGAAATTTCAAGGTTAAGAACCTTGTGCAGATGCAGATATGGTCACCATGTGTCTTACTGCCTGCTTTTCCCTGGTGTGCAAACAGAGCAGAGGTTTGAGTCCAGCGCCTCGTGATGCAAAGGAAGATGCTTCACTTACTGGTCCAAAAATCCCACCTCTTCCACAGAGGCAGCAGGAACTGTGCAAAGCCCTTTCAATCTGGAAGCCATATCTTTGTAGAGCTTACACACGGTTCACTTGTCTGTAATGCAAACACCTGCATTTTATTCACTTTTACAATATTTAAATCCCCTTATAAAATAAACGGTTACTTGCTGGAACGTTACTCGGGCTGAATGTCCAAGGTCTGATGAATTTCAAAGCTGTTTTCTAAGATGCATTGGAGAAGGAGAAGGACTGGCAAGAGCCATCAGCTAGTGTTACAAATAAAGCAGTATCAGTCTAATTTTTGTGGCTTTCTGCAGCTTCTGAGCACATTCCATACAAATAACATGTTAAGATTTCTTGCTTGGGTCATTCATAGTGCCAAACCAACACCTAGGAACTGAGAAGTGTGTTAATCTGCTCTGATTTGTTATCATCACTGAACTGTGCTGCACAGTGTATCCCTTTACTTCTCTTCTTCAGTTACACTTGGAAGTTGTCCTCAGCCATCGCATCCTCCTTGTCCTTGACCATGATGATTATGGCCTTATATTCATTCCATTTGCTCACAAGAAAACAAGTAATCCATGTTGCCTTTTTTTGAGTTCTTCCTCATAGCTGGAGAAGTGGTGTTTTTAGCTCGTTTAAAAGGTATCTGCCTGTGGGTGAGCCAGGTTCCTTGGGTTGAATCTGTGCTTCTGGTTTTCATGTGGAGCTTCCAAGGGCTGAGCTGCGCTTCCCTTGAACTGACCTTGTTCTTCACCAGCATTAGGCAAAGCCAGTGTTATCTGCTGCCTCACACAACTTCATCTCTAGTGGGTCTGCAGGAAGAACACTGCCTAGAAGAGCATCTAGTCCCAGAAATTTGATGCTGACCTGATGGTCCAACCTTGCTCTGAAAATGGATTACGGTGTTCTGGAGTGATGCCGTAGCTTAGTTTCTACAAAGATTAGGATTTACTGGATGCACCCGGTGAAACTTTGATTCTCTGTTATAGGATGAAAGCCAGGCAAAGCTGTCCTTCAAAACAGAGCAAAAAAACCCCAATGTAACTTCTCCCTTTTATCTTCATTTTCAGCTGATACTTGAATTTAATAGCAGCAAGGGTTTCTTGCTAGAACGAAGCTTGTGCAGCTCTTCAGTTGATTTCTTTGTGCTCTTCTGCTTGTCTACATCCACTTGATGTGTCTGATCTTACTTCACAAGTTTTGGGGGCAGATGTGTTTTGTGTTTAAATCAGCAGGTCCCTGGCTTTAGACACCTCGACTCTAATGCTATTATCAGCAGTAAAACTAACACTAGAAACTCGTTCTGCAAAGCAAACTCTGAAGCTGCAGTTACATGGCCAGAGGTACTCAGATTAGCTCACTTAGGACTGCTCCAGATACCTCAGTGTTATGCTGCAGTCTGCGGTGTAGACATCCCTTGACACCCCTGTGGGCTGGACGAACTTGCATAACTTTTTGCAGCATACATGAAAATGCATCAAGAAGGCCATTAGAGAGGAAAGAGGGGGTTGGAACAGGGTTATGTTGGCTTCAGCGCCGGACATGCCGTCTCAGATCATTGTTACTTCAGCCATTTCATTTTAATTCATCCATGTCAACCCATTTTAGGACTTTCAGCTTTTCACTCTTGCCATCATGCTGAAGCAGGTTTTGGCCATGCTTCATTATGCTTGGCTGGTGTCGCCGAAGGAGTGAGTGACACTGTTATCCAAGTCTGTCTCTCCACCACAGTGCAGACAAGCCAAGCACTGTTGGCCCCAATGGATATTGCTCAGCAGATCTTTGTCAGGCTTGTACAAACAAGATACGTTACCATTGACCTACCAGCTAAAAGTTCATGCCTCTGACTCCAGGATACTTCTTGTCTTGGTGTCATTTGTTCATTGAAATAAGTAGTTATTGTAAGATTATCACATTAACAGGGATTTTGTTTGCTTGTTTTGAGAAGAATAGCATTTTTCTTGCTATCAGATGGTGGGTAGGTAGTTTATTCTTTTGCTTTCTATTCCAGTGTGGGTTTGGTTTCATGAAAATGAGAGAATCTTAGCCTCAAACAGAGCCAACTGCTTTACAAACCTCCCCAAGTCATTGCCAATTTAATTCATTGCTGGCCAATGGAGCTCAGGCTTCTTTTAAGTGAAAGGTGCCAATCATGCCGGGTTATACAGTGATTTTGAAGGCATCCAATTCACCTGTTTCCTGGAGACTTGAATCAAGCCACCAAATACATTTTCACTTATGTCTAGAAATGAACCAAACCCAGAGTCCAGATATGGCTGTCACAGTCTGATTCTGATGGACTCTATGGCTTCTTTACTTAAAGCCATGGAACTGTGAGATCAAAGAGTAACTTGAGATTTGACCTCTGAGGCACGACAGAACATCCACTTCATGGTTCAGAGCCACCACAGAGTGCAGCCTATCAGGCTTCTCACTCTCTAGAGAAACTCATTTACAAAATTTCTTCTGATCTACTTTTGATACTTCTGGGCTTTTACTTTCCATTTCCTCTGTTCCCAGATCCATCCTAGATCTGTTCATGCACTGCGCATCAAAACTGATGGTGATCCATCTTGTTTCCACACCACTTTCTTTGCATGTAGAACAGCATGCATTTTGGATCTGACATCTGAAATAGCTCCTTCTCGTCATATTTCTTGACTGAGTCCAGGGGAGCTGGATGTGCTGGGACTGCAAGGAGGAGGGTTAAACTTAATCAAGCCTTTTTTTAAAGAAAATTCAAGAACTAGCATTTGCTGTAGGGGCATTTGCTGGTAAACAGACCTGTGCATCTCATTTACACCTTCTACATCTCTGGTTCAGATCTAAGAACAAGCAAAACTCTTCATCTTTCCAAAACAGAGGCACTACATACTGTCCAGTCTAGTGCATTAAGTTGTTTCACAGGACATCTTGAGGATCAGGTTACCTTTGTAGAAACACCATAAGAGAACACAGAACTTTCCACAAGGGGGTTTGTCTTAAAGTCACAGAATCACGGAATTGTAGAATGGTTTGGGTTGGAAGGGACCTTAAATCTCATCCAGTGCCAACCCCTGCCACAGGCATGGACACCTTCCACCAGAGCAGCTTGCTCCAAGCCCCTGTGTCCAACCTGGCCTTGAACACTGCCAGGGATGGGGCAGCCACAGCTTCTCTGGGCACCCTCTTCCAGGACTGCAGTCTAAACATTCTGTGATCTATCAGCAAGTGGTGGCAAGCAGAAGCCCAGCGTAGTGTTGAGAGGTGGTAACCATCGTGTGAAAAACGGATTTCCAAAGTGGAATGTGACTTCACCAAGTGGAGGGATGCATGTGGAGGTTCCCTGGGAAGGGAGCTCAGGCATGTGGCTATAGGTCTGTGGCACTGTAGCCCTTCTGAGTTGAAACTGGTTGTACTATGAAATTATTATTACTGTGTTCTCACATTTCCTTTCAAATTCCTAATTACTAACAGCCAAACCAAACTGCTGTGAAGCCCTGAGTGTCTCTGTCCATCCACAGCCTAACAGCATTGCCAAGCGGTATTCCGTTACACTGCTTAGGACGAACTATTTTCTATCCTTTCAGTGTATTTCTAGTTTTATGTGTTCCTTTTGAACCTGTTTTTGCTTCTTTCTTGCTCAGTGGCTTTACATCTGTGGAGCCCTTTGCCATCACAGATCAAGGGCTAATTTTTTCAGGTCTGCTTGTGGGAGTTAAGGTAAATAAATGGGTATTCCCATAAATCATGTATCTTCAGAGGTCAGTGGAAGGACATACGTTTCCATTGCCTCTGGAATGATTTTTAGCTTTAGCTTCTTGATAAATCAATTACATTTCCTTTTGCTGACAAAAGCGAGAATAGTGCTGTTTGTCAACTCATTGCATGCACATTTTGCATGGGACACTGGGAATCTGGCTGTCTTAATTGCATTCCTTAGGGAGTCCATCCTGAACACCTTGACTTGCCCACATTCCCACTGACTTCAGTGGCAGCTTGAGCTGTGGAAGGCGAGCAACAGCAAACAGCAGCATGAAGTAAGGTAGCAGACATGAAGTGCACTCTGCAGCAGGAGAATTGGGTCCTGGGATAGCTCCAGTTCCTCAGTGCTTCCAGAGGCAAATGTGTGCCCAGTTCCCTTCAACCCTAACACATGGGCTCCACTCCCTGCTCAGCCTCTCCCTACTTAGAAATACAGCTGACTTTCAGGAGAGGAGAAACTTATTTTCACTTGAAATGGAAAGGACCTGAGTGCAGAGTAAGGACAGAGAGCGTGAAGCAAGGCATGCTGCCTCCAAAATGAGTAAAAAAAATACAGATGTAGCAACAGGTGTTCAGGATATGTCTTTCCCACCTTACATCTCTGTCCAAGCTAATCCACATTTGAGGACACAAAATACTGTAAGCATTCCTCCTTCTCCCAATACAACTGCATTCATTCTTCCATCCCACAGCTTTCAGCACCAGGCATATTCCATCCACACAGAGCATAGCTTGCATACCTCCTCAACCACAAACACACATCCTACTCATAGTCTTCCATGCTTTCAAGTGCAGAGCAAGTGGAGAATATTATACTGCACTTAGATATTGGCTGTTGCTCCGAAGTATGTGTGTTAAGCAGGAGATCCTCTTTATCTCTGCATGTCTTCTCAGTTACAGGAGTCCAGACTGTATTGCATTGCTTCCTCCTCTTCAAAAATAATCAAAGAAATCAAGGGAGAAACTGTGATTAGACACTTGTTTCAGTTGCATAAAAATGAGTGTCACCTTCAGGAGGAAAGAATCTGATCACATACAGGGCTAGCCCACACGTGGCTGTACTCACTGAATTATGACTTCTTCTGAGACAAAAGGCAAGTGGCAGTGTTTGCTTTAGACCATCTGATGTGTTTGGGCTCCTAATCCTGATCAGGTGTATTAAATGAAAATGCTGAGCAACTCAAATGTCTAACAGTAAGTCGTGACTATGGGTTAGGGTTTTGCTCCATTCCTGGCAGACAGACACTCAGGTGTGTATTGCAGCATAAATATTCTTTGCATTCACAAGATACTGCAAAATAGTTGTCAGAAGGACATGCCAGGTAAGGAATTGCCACCTGCACAGTGTTGAGAGAGGTAGAAGCCTCTCTAGGACCTTCTCTTTCTTACCGTGGTACTAAAACCTTCCAGGAGGCTGTGAGATGGCTAATGCCTCTTCTCATGCCATATCTCCACAATGCAATGGCAGTATTGCCTCTGACCTTCAAGGTGTCCAAGACTCTTCTTGCTTACTTGCTCCTGGCTTCACACCAGTAGGATTTCGCAGCATTTATGGCTATAGTATATCCCAGAAAAGCCATTTGGGGGCCCAGGCACATGGGAATGCTGTCTGCCAGTTGTGCCAATTTGCTTGATTAAAGGGACACAGTGTTTGCTGTCAGCCACTTTCAGTCCCTACCTAATCAAGCAAATGAAGTTACATTTGTACTTGTCTGGATGGGATAGTGAAGAAAGGGATGTTCCTATTCTGAGCCGCATTTCTGCAGTTCTGTATGATCTAATAAAAGCCACTTAACACAGAGATGTGAGAATTCTACTGCTGTCCCACTCCTCCATCACACTCTCTCTCCAAGAGACTTATCCGCAGCTCTCACTTCAGTCTTCACTGGGTCTGAAGGGGTACAAAGAAGAAAGGAGGAGAAAGAATTAACTTGGTGTTTGTGGAAATCATACTCTGGAGTTTGCCCCTGCTGCCAGATGTGGAGGGGGCTGCCGGTGGCAGGAGGGCTGCAAGTTTTGGACTTGAGCAGATGTTTAATTCCTATTGACTGAGATTTTGTGGGCAGCTCTGAAGCAGTTCACATGTTGTCCAAACCTCCTCGCCCATTCCCTTGGCATCCAGCTCTGCTGCTGAGGGGTCTAAAGCCGGGCTGGAAATGTGCAGCCAGGGAGCCTCACCATTAATTTTACCATTTCACCCTGCAGATCTAACCTCTTTAAGAGTGATTTGATGTTTCTTTAAGAAACACCCCGTCTCTATGAAGAAATGCCAACAGAGAAGAAGTTTCAAGCTTGCTATTTTTATTTAAGCTGTTGGAACAGTATGGACATAATGTAAGTAACTGGACCAGCCAACAGGGTGTCTGTCAGTGACTCACTCTTCAGATCAGACAGATGCAAGCCCATATAAACAGTTTCAGCCCAAAAATCATGATAATAAATAATTTATTTTTGTCCATTTCAAAACACCAGATACAGTAAAGGGAGTGTTTTGCTTGGAAGCAGACATTACTGGTAGGCTGTATTTGCTTCTCACCCCAGCAATAACATGTTCTGAATGAGTGGAGGGAGACTCCGACCACCATTCTGCCAGAGCCTGCTTGATTCTTGGTTGAAGGCTGCTGTGTCTTAGGAAATGGCTCTGAAAGAAGTGACTGCCCTGTTTGGAGGTACTTGGCATTGTCAGGTTTGCACTCCAGCACTTGGAGCACTGGAGGGATCGAGGCAGCCTGGTGGGCATCTGGAGAAAGCTGACTTTCAAGGTGTGTTTTTTTCATCATTGTGAGCTTGCTGGTCATGCACAGCAAGTGAAAAATGTCCCAGGATGTTTGAACATGGCTTTAGGTCATGTGGACTACCAGGTGAAACTGGGAAAAGAAATATGCGGCAAAACATTTGGATGAGATGTAGAAACATGGAAGCTTGACAGGAAGTACTCTTATGGACACTGTTCTTCATGTGGACACTGTCCTTCAGGAGACCTCTGTTGGATCCACTCTTCTTGCAAAGGAGTTGAGGAACACTAACCAGGGGTCACCCTAAAATACTGCTGCTACAGAAACCGATTGCCTGAGTTTGTAAGCTTGATGATTTGAGGTCTTTTATGTGCTATCAGAGGATACCTAGTGGTACCTGAATAGATCACACAGTGATATCAAGGAAGACCTTTCGCTGCTTTGGCCACATCCGTGGCACAAGCCCTCTCTTCCCTAGGACCCTGCTTTCTAACCCAGCATGGAAGGTGCAGGCTGTGGAGCTCAGGGCTTGGGACTGCCTGGAGGATTGCCTCAGGGAGAAAGTCGTTAGGCAAAGATGAGACGCTTGCCCCCGGTCATCTCATAAAGCAGGTCTGTGTGGGATGGGAACAGTGGAATACTTGAGGTGGAGAGAACAGCAGCTTGCACCAGGAAGCTGGTGGTCTCACTCAGACATTGCAATATCTTCTTCATAGTCTCACTGCCTGTACACTTAAGGAAAATCCAATATAGGAGCAACAAGATATGCACAAAAAATGCAGATAAGGTTTGCAAGTATTTCATCTGCTCTGTGTAAGTTGTATTTAGAACAGAATTCATCAGGAAGCTGGATATGATCTTGCTAGAAGAAAGGAAGAAGAAAGCATGCAGTATCATAAGCAGCATATTCCAAGCTAAGTGGTCTTCCAGTCTTCTTACCCATGCACCTAACTTGGAGGAGAAGAGTATGAACTGTCACAAAACTCTCCAGCCAAGAGCTTTGTGTAATGTGGCCGTTTAGGAAAACTTACAAATGGGTACCTATTTTTAATACGCTCTAGCTGTGCATGTATTGTATTTACCTGATTGAGGAGAAAATACCAGCTGCTTTTCTCACCCAGCTCCCAGGGTAACTTGGCAGATGTCTGCTGCGTCTCTGGGTGGACATGTACACAGCAGTGTTGACATATTTGCATTTATAAATTGACACAATTGAATTTGCAGATCAAATGCAGTAAGTTTACTGGTAAGAAGTGAAAAGCTTTTTGTAGCTGCAGACTCTGCAAACTCAGAGTGGGCTCTGCAAGTCAAAGCTTCTCATGCGTTTATTAGTAATAGCAATAAATGTCCGTGGGGTTGATCATCATAGAGATGACTTGTCTTCTTTGTATAGCCTACAACTATTTGTGAAAGTAACTTTATAGAGCTGATGGCTAGGAGGGAGTGCTTTTTAATAGTCATCACTCCCTTGGGTACAACTACACTTCCAACACCTGCAATGGCCAGTGAGCACCTCTGCCAACTAAAACACCTCTCTTCAGAAGAATAACTAATACTTTAGAATAACTATTAGAATAACTAATGCTTCTTTGAAAAGCAGAGGATTAGGTTCAGGTGTCCTAGAATAAAGCACCCAAATTGGTTTTGCCTGAGGCTTTTGGAAGAGGTGGAAGAGAAGAGAGTGTGGAGCAGGTCCTTTGCTGACAGGACAGGAGGACGCTTGAAGATTGGGGCACTGAAAAATAAATAGCAAAGCAGGTACAATCACTGACAGATGCTCTTACAAGCTGGGCTCTCAGGCTGGAGGCTCCAAGCTATCAATTACTTTGTCAGTCTCAGCAAAGCTGGTAAATAAAGGTTCTTGCACATCAATCTTTGGAGCTGATTCTCACAAAGAGTGCTTTCAGCCCAAGCTCCTACTTCAATACTCCACGGCTTGGGGAGAGAACAGTGAGTCTTATTTACACATCCAGGAGCAGTTTATGACAGGCACCATCTCATCTCAGGGGTCTGACATATACATGCACTGCTGTCCAATTCGTAAATTCTTGCATCTCGAAGTTTAATAAGCTCTTCATTTGATTTCTTAATGTTTTTCACAGGAAGTGAACATTTTTCCTGGCAGAGCAGGGACTGTGAGCTCTTTTATCTGTGCCCCATAAAGGGCTGGGATGTCTCTTTGAGCTTGGCCAATAATTTGAAAGTAATCCAGATTTTGTTTTTTCTGCAGGTTTAATGAAAAGTGAAATTTTTAAGTGGAGGAGTAGGAGGTACATTGAATTTGGGAATACGACCACAGCAGCAGCAGAGCTGTGGAAAATTTCAAGGAGTTATTAGAATCTTTATAACTCAATTGTTTAGAAATTAGGCACATAGCTTAAAAATTACTATTGGCACAGCTGGGTGAGTTGCCATTCTCATCATATACTTCATTAAACCTCTGCTATATGTCCAGTTTTAACTGTCCAGGAGTGTTCCCAGGAGCATCCCCTGGCTGCCACTAAATGACTCCAGCATCTTCACTGTTGCTCTTAAGCACTTGACGATGACTTGGTGCTTGATGCTAAAATACTGGAAGCAGAGGTGAACTTCTGCTATAAACATTGCTGGTGATAGGTTGGAAAAGGAGGCTGCTGAAGGAGATGATCTTTCTCTCCCATGATACTGCAAGCGTCCTAAACTAAGCAGCTTTGAGTTTCTTAAGACTGAGCTGCTTCTCTCACGCTGGAGGAACAGAAGAACATCTGGTCTTAGCTACTGTTTTTCAACTGGATCATCTTGTGTCTCACTAAAATGAATGAGAAACACATGCAAGCTATATTTTCAAAAAGTTGTATTTCATTGATGCAACTAAAGTAGTGATTTTCACATGCAATTAGATACACAGATGTAGACAAGCAACAATTTACACACACACTACATTTCCAGCGAGGCCCTATGTACATTCCCATATGCGTTACACATGCGAAATATGCACATGGTAAGGAGGCATGGGAAAGTATTTACATGTGCAATTGTATCTTCCCACAGCAATGCTTGGGAATTAGAAAGGACCAAGTTAGACAATATTTTGGATGTAAAATCTGATGACACTTTCAATTCTGTTCTGCAGCCCCCACTATAAATAATGCTAATTATTACTTATGACCTGCTACAACGGCACTTCTCCAGGAGCTTTGCAGGTAGTACAGTGACTAAGAGCTCAAATAACCCCCCCGGATTTGGAGTAGACATCAGTATCCAAATCCCTTTAGAAACAGACTGAACACAGATGTCCCCAAGACATTGATAAAGAGTGAAAGAATGATGAACAACATCATACAACCATCCCAAAACGTATAGGAGATGCAGGTCAAGATCATAAAAAATAAAAGCTTTTTAAATATTTATTTTTAATGGTATCCCATCTCAAGTCCTTTTGGAAAAACTGTGGGAATCTTTCTTTACTGAAAAGGTAAAAACCAGAATACTGTTTTCTGAAAAGCACTACTTCCTAGGAAGCAGAGTGAGAATTTATAGAGCCACAGAATCCCAGACTGGTTTGTGTTGGAAGGGACCTTAAAGCTCATCCAGCTCCAACCCCTGCCATGGGCAGGGACACCTTCCACTAGAGCAGCTTGCTCCAAGTTCCATTCAACCTGGCCTTTGGAAGAAGATGAGTGTCTGGGGCCATGTCTTAGCCCTTATCAGTGCCTGTTGTCCTGCAAGGCCCCTCCTAGGCTCTCTGTAGGCTCATTAAATCGCAGGTCTGCAGATGATAGGACAGGAACATCAGCCTTTTTTTCCTTCAACAAGTGTGAAGGCAGGGTCTGGTGGGGATGAAGGTTTTGTGGTGGTTGCTAATGTGATAATAGGAGCCACTGATGGAAAACCAAAATGCACCCCTGAGAAAATGGGGTTTGTTTTCTTATTATTCCATGCAAATGACTGTCTCTTTCAAACGCAGATTGGTCTCTGCTGGGATCTAGAGGAGGTCGGTAAGAGACACTGAAAACATCCAAACCCTAATGACATTTAAAGATTTGTTGGTTTGGGTTGTTTCTCAGCGTATGCTGCTAGTGACTGTGGAGCTGCCATAGAGCCAGCACTATGAACTTGCTCATTCTGCTGTAAGTCTTCAGTATTGAGTGGGCTGGGTTGTGGCTCGCTGTGATGAGACCATGCAGTGTCCTGACCTGTACAGGGATTTGCAGCAACTGTGACCCTCCAGTGGCTGTTGAAATGAGCTGTTAGGATGCAAAAGCATGCATGGTGTCAGCTATGTAGGGAGATAGCAGTAAGGACCACTGAGGGCAAGACTGTGGACAGGAATAAGAGCTAATGGTCATCTTCTCAAAGCTGGGAGAAGGAATTGGGTGGCCTGAAGAGGGCCCTTGGACAGGAGCTGAAAAAAACATAGGAGAGATTGCACGTGGGTGAGAGCAGGCTTCAGGAGGAGAGGAATGGGGACAAGTGGGGGGTGAGGACAGTGGCAACTGGGTTGGAGAGTGGAGGGTCTGTGAGTCATGGCCACCTGATTTTCTAACTGCTGAGTGCTTAGATGTGCAAATCCTTACACCAGGAATTCCTGCTCAAACCCTGGCTGAGAGCTTGCAACAGACTTCTGCTTGTTTTTCAAAACAGATCATTCATGTGACCCCTTCAGTCCTTATTTCTGTTAACACGCCAACAAGTTCTAAGTGCCAACATACTGAAGAAGTGGAAAAGTTATTTTATAGAAGGGAAAAAAAAGGGGAAGGAAAAGAAAAACAAAACCCAAGTTATTCCCACAATGTTTGCATTCCCATTTCTTAACCACAGTATTCCCAGCACGCGGATTTTTATAGTGCATCTGAAAACCAACCACAATGTAAAAGAATAAGGAAAACAAAGCAGGGATGGAGACATGGGAAGGGAAGCTGGGCAGTGAGGAGCGGGGAATGGCAACAGTGCCAAGCTTTGCTGCCTGCCCCACACCCCCCTCTTCTGCAGTCCTAGCCAGGACCTCGCTCTGCAGGTGACCCAGGAAGGCAGCACACATTAAGTTTGGGGAGAGATGGAAAATTAAGTTATTTAAGGGGTTTTAGTTCCCTTTTAGCAGGCTGAAATAGCAGGGCATGGCCAGAGGCAGGGTGAGATCTGGGCTGGTTCAGCCTGGAGACGAAGAGACTCTGGGGAGACCTTAGACAGCTTCCAGTGCCTAAAGGGACTACAAGAAACATGGAGAGGGGCTCTGGACAAGGGTCTGTAGGGACAGGACAGGGGAATGTCTTTAACTTGCCAGAGGAGAGGTTGAGTTGAGCTCTTAGGCACAAGTTCTTCCCCGTGAGGGTGCTGAGGCGCTGGCACAGGGTGCCCAGAGAAGCTGTGGCTGCCCCATCCCTGGCAGTGTT
>JANRGW010003981.1:0-16110 GCA_024733675.1 Psilopsiagon aymara | reverse complement strand
TAACCCTGACCCACAAACTCTCTGTTGACTGCTCACCTGTCCCCAGACAGAGTTCCATACTCTCCAGCCTATCCCTAGCATAAATAACATATCTTTTCCTCTGTTTGCTGTGGTTGTCTTCAGAAAGCCAGTCGTTACAGATAATGAGCACAATCACCTTCAAGATTAAAGAGAGGACATTTTTAACAGATATCAGAAGATTTCCCTTTTTACCAACTTGCATACTCCAGTTTACTGGCAAAATCTGAAGTGTGGGAATCATGGAATGAATGGAAAGGTGGCGTAGAAAATTTAAAACAGAGTTGCATGAAGCACAGGGAAATGACAAAAAAGCAGCTGCATCTTGCATGAATCATATGAGCACTGAACAAATGGGTAATAAAGGAAAACAGATGCAGCAGCGACATGTTGAATGGCTTTGATCATCCAAAGGCTTAAACCTGACAGTATTTAATGATGATGGACAGATGAAATGAGTATGATAAAAAGAAAGGGATACTAAGCAATAACATTCAGCTTCATGAAGGATGAAAAGTGAAAAGGGACAAAAGAGTCAAAGAATCAAACAAAACTAGTCCTATCTGGTATAAACACCTGATGGAAATGGGTTCTTTAAAGGAAAAGACATCATGAAGAAGACTCTAACTAAAATCCCACAACACGTGCATCATATGCCATCAGGAGGTTGCAGAATATGCCTCAGTGGGAGCAAAACTGCCCCTGAAGATGAACCCACATCATGACGGTGCAAAGGAAATTGCTCCTTAGCTGTGCCTAAAGCACACTAAGACTTTCATTGCTTTTCTAAACCACACACAAAAGGAGCAGCCTTGGAAACCAGTCTTGGAGGTGTAATATTGTTGCTGCATTGCATTTGCTTTCACATTATGCTATATCTGCATAAAATTTGTTACACCGACAATAAGTCTAAAATGTTGTAAGAGTCATAATAACATGGATTTGTTGAAAGTGAGAATTTTCTGAAGGACAGGCATGGTTTGTTGTTTTGGTTTTTTTTTAACAATTCAGTGATTTTTTTAATTTTATTTTTCCTAAAGGGGGTTTATAAAAAACTTTAAAACAGAATTTTTGACTGTTTCTTCATATTATTGCAAGGCATTGTTCCTCTTCCACTGGGGGTGGGAGGTAACTCCAATGGTCACTTTATTGGAACATTGCAGTATCTTCTTCTGTTAGTTTACAATTTGCTGTTTTATGAATGTTCCTGCCACTGGACTCATTTCTTTGCATATTCATGGACAGGAAAAAGCAATGAGTGCAAACAAATGCAAAAATATGCCATTTTAAAAATGTAACCAGAGCTTCAGAACCTGGAACACATCCACAGCTATGATTAACAAGGAATGTTAATGTCTTGCAGAGGGAACCCATACTAACAATAAAAAACTCTTACTTTGTGTAGCACCACCATCACATCTGGTGACACCTGCAGTCACAACTTGCTGGAAAAACAGCTTACCTGGATGCCATAGAATAAACTTCTAAAATGTCACTAAAAGACACTGAAAAGTCTGTATTATGGCTTATAACGCACGATATTCATTATAGATACAGCTGAAGACTGCCTCCAATTTTGGTCATTGGACTGATTCAGAATCAGACAAATCATCATTTCATCACTCTGAATTTAATTGCCAAGATTTATTCTGCCAAACAATGAAGATCCGTCTTACTAGAACAGGAGCAGACACCACTGCTCCCATTCTGGCCTGGCAGGTAAAGCCTATTTTACAGAAGTTCAAAAGATTTAACATGTCTTTAACTTTGATGAGTGTGAACACAAACAACAGCAGAGGCCTGGAGCTTAATTACTGGCTGGCTTTCTCAGTAGCTAAACTACAGCCCTGTGATGGCTGCTCTCAGCAGAAGTACCTTCACAGAGCCTTGCCAGTGAGATTCCCCCTGCCCTGAAAATCAGTACCCTGCGCTTCAATTTAGGTTTCCTCTCATCAAATCTGTGTAGGGGGCAGTTGCAGAGATGAGGTCTTCCTCAACAACTGCACTGAAATTACATTATTTCAAGAAGTCAGATTTTGTTTAATTGTTTTAACTCTAATCTGATCTGTGCCTACCAACAGAAATCATAGATTAGTACCTAGAGGTCACTTGCTATGGTCACAAACCAAGCATGCCCTTTCTGCTGTGAAACTCAAGCCTTTTTACTGCTTAAGGCAAATTGACTGAAGCCAGAAGTGCCTCAATTAACCTTTTCATTGCTGTTGCTGTGCTCAGAACTTTTCCATTTCACTAATGGTAACCTAAAAAGAAAATAAAAAGGAAAAACACATAGAAAATTCAGATGAAGAAAAATATGCTGCTGTTGGCAACATACAGCATTATTCATCTCTGTAGCTAAGAGAAGGGCAAAGTACTGCAAATCATCCAATAAGAAAGCTGTGCTCCATAGCAGAAATAATGATGAAAAATAAGTCATTCTTAAGCCATTTAGGGGGAGGTAGGATGGGGAGATTCAAATTTATTTTGCTGTTTTGGGCACCCTAGTTATCAGCAGCTGGAGAAAGTTTATCCCTACGTAAAACCTCCAATATTTTACTTGTTAATTTCCCGAGTTATTTTCCAGAATGGAAGCCACAAGGTGAAATGTGAATAGAATTTGAAATTCTCCAACAAAGACAATGTGTAATAAACATTTTCCCACACATTTACAGAGACACATGCATCACAAAGAATGTGCAGACTCTGTCCCGTAAATGAATGCTCTGATTAACAGCCCTTTAATCCCCTCACTGGGGATCTCAGCCTAACCACAGACTGTAAAAGGTTCACAACATACAAAAGCTATGGAAAAATATCAGACTACACTTAATTTATGCTCCCACATGAAAAGAATCAATTTGCTTTTGGATGTTGATTAATTTCAAACCTACTATTACCTTCCCAAGAGCTCAGCTTATTTTCAGTCTACTAACAATACTGTACTATGAGAGCTGAGGGTAGAGAAATACCCTTTGTTACCTAGCAGTGAAACAAAGTGTTTATAGGAAAACTAAATAAGGCTGATAGACTTGTTAGCAAGAACAAAAGAATTAGATAAAGAGAATTTTTGGACAGAATGTCCCAAGAGTAAATCATCATGGCTGTACTAGCTCTTGGAAATGGCAGATGTTCCTGGCAATGCTGATAAGAACTTCCTTGGACATCATGTGTGCTCCCTAATGCTACTTACATGCCTGCTAACTTTGGCCTCCAAAGGGTGGTATTTCCCTCCCCAACCTTTGTATAAGCAGTGGTCAGGTCAACTTGCACAAATGAGCAGAAATCCCTCTTCTCACTCTTCAGACTCTGGGAGAAATTGCCAAAGCATTTTAATATCTTAAGGATTGCTGCTCCCATAGACAGGGAAAGCTTTCTTGCATCAGGTTGCTAAGGCTCAACTTCTCAACTAGGGAAAAAATATGCAGATAAACTACTACTTAGATTTGCTATGATGAAATACATCATCAAAGGACAGGGTAATAAATGCATTATAAGGACTTTTAAAAAAGTGATATTTCCATATATGCATCCTTTCCTCCTGCATCTCAGCTAGCTTATGAGGTTAATTCTCCTTTTAAAGATCCCTTCCCATTCTCTTCCATTTCAGTTTACCTGCCTATCCTTCCCTGTGATTTTGCACTGAGAAGTCAGGACCTTCAGAGGTCTGCCAAATGGGGGTTTTTTTTCTCCTAATTCCAAGCCCTTTTTCTTTTCCTTGCCTTTATTCCTGTAGACTTCAAGCTGCGCTCTCTGTCTTCTGGCCACCTGAAAACACAGCAGTACAGCTAAATGAATTGCATCTCTTTTGGAAGTGAGAGTGCTGCATATGGAGTGATCACGTTTTCTCTATTATGTTGTTCATTTATAGCCTGCCTAGACATGCAAATATTAAAAAGCTGTTGTGAAGATAGGTAGTCACAGGTCCCACCTTACATCTTACTAAATTTTGGGGAACCATTATCACAAGCACATTTTCATGCTCTGATGACCCATTTCACATCATTTCACAACATGTTACTTTATCTTCCCATGCTTGTGTAGAAAGATGGACAATGTTTCCACAGAAAATTTCAGTCCCTGGTCTGAGCTCATGTGGGCAATTTCTCTGTGCGCTATAACATGCACAGAACTGAAAGATGGACCTATGAAGACAGCAGGTATGTATCTTGCTACCAGACACCAGTCCTGCCTGCCCTTTACTTATCTCAGTAAGCAGCTCTTGCTCCTTTCCCTCTTTCCATATGCAGTGCTCATATACCACTACACATTCAGGCTGCACATTCACATATGCTCATCTGAGCATATAAGTTCAACAACCTGGCTATGTACAATAAATCCTTAACCATACCTAGTTTTCAGAAGACACTTAATTACTGATTTATATATTTAAATTTTTGAGTATATTTTTGGCATGTTCATTTCAATTGTAATTATGGACTTGAACATGAAATTACAGCTCTATTCCCATCAGAAGCCATTCTGTGTGAAGATGCTCAGGTATCCTGCACCAGCTTGTGATCAAACAAGTGGAAGTTTGACCCAGTGTCCACTTTTGCCTGAAGTAATGCAATGATTTCAAAACCAGGTACTTTCAGATAATTGCAAGTTGTTATCCCATTGTCATTTAGGCCAAATAAATGCAAGGTCCTCAAGGTTAGCCAAGAAAATTATTCAGTGATTGAATGCATGGAAGTATGCAAGGTCACACTAGTAATAAGCCATTGTTTTAAGATACTGTGGGTCATTATCATCATTATCAGAGATTGCCATGGCTTCTCCATAACAATGAATGTCTTAGTCCAGATGTATTTGTATTTCCTATAAGACATACCACTGCACTCAAAGCAGGAAGAGAAAAAAGGACAGTCGAATGCCAAAGGCCAGAAATAATTCTTCTTAGTAGGACAAAAATTATCACGAATCTCTTACCTCCAGTTCCGAGTAAGGGATTATAGGCCTTTTCTACTACAGAAGTGAACCTGTACTTGTATCGGATCAAGGAAACCTGAAAACAAATTCCAAATGAGTGAGTTAGATATCCTCCAGGATTCCAAGAAGCCAGCCTGCCATGCTTTCCTTGTGTCCCACAACTTCAGAAGTTCTCCACTGTGCTGCTTCTGCTGTCATGCTGTACATGGGCTATGGCAGTTATATACCTATTTCTCTGATGATGACAGCTGGCCACCAAACAATTATACACTGATTATTACGCAGTGCAAAAGCAAAATCTACATTAAATCACATTTATTATTATTCCTGTATCCAGTATTTAGCTTCTAGTTTGATTCCAACAAAATACATTTTCCATTCTGCAGAATTCCAGCAAATAATGCAGTTGCGTCTTTCACACAGCATGAGAATCATGATCAACTGATGCCATTGCCTAACCTCTTACTAACATCAATAAGATCATAGTTTCCTCCTCCACCAGTGATGTAAGCTGTTAAAAAGCACAGATGTCTTCACTAAAATTAAAAAGCAGGGAGAGTCCTCCACATCTACATACTACATAGCTCCACTATCCTTCAAGGCCACCATGGTTAAAACATCACAGGTTTATGTTCATTGTTACCTATGTATTTGTAGATGAATAAGTATAAACTGATTACCTTTGATAGAAAAAGTGCGATTCTGTTTGCAAAGTCATCACACAATCAGTTTTTCCCACATTGTTTTGATCAGGTTTATCAAAATTTCAATTTGCTGTTGCAAAATTCATGGCTGGACCTTTTTAAGGAGAGCTCTTCCAATTGCTATATTTAGTTGTTAAAAATGGCACTTACAGCTGTCTATATCCTCAGGACAAGGAATATAGACAAACATAAATGGAAATCTGCAAGCCTGTTAGCGCATTGCCCTTGTCTGTCCTTCCCTAAAAGAATTAGGCTAAGACACTCTGGTACTTAAAGGAATTTGTAGGAACGTTTAATGGCTCAGTTAGAGTTCTCTGCCTCATAGTTATTCATTGGCAGACCCACATCAAATCACCAGCAAAATGTAAATACTTCTATAGAGGATCACTGAAATAACCCAGAAATCCACCATTAGTGCAGAAGCCAAGGCACAGATTCTTCCACAAGAAATCACTGAAAAATGCATATTGCTCAACAATCTACCAAGAATGGGAGCTCTGAAGCAAACTTAAATCATTTTAGCTTTTCAGTTATAATTTTCCTGGTGTTTCAAAAATTATGTGCTAAAATACACCAGATATGAAAGTAATTTGATTAATGATACTTCAAAGACACACAACTGTAAAACACATTATCTTTTGATGGCAGACTACATTAAATATATTAACTGCTCAAGAGCTGTTATAAAAGCTGATAGGAACTGCAACACAGAAGGAATGTGTGTGGTAGACATGAAGCTGGGGCCATAGAACTAAGCCAAAAAGCAAGACACAGCCCTGGAAAAAAACGATTTCTTGTTATTGCCAATAACAAACCATGAGTGATATAAACCATCAAATTTTTCATAGCAAACCAAAATCTGAGTTTTAGTCAACAGATGTGCAGCTCTAAGCTGTTCTTAGCAAATACAAATCCACTTTAAAAGAAATACAGCTCTCTAAAACACTTTGGAAAAATTAATGGAGGGTTGTTTGTATCATACACAGTATATCAGAAACATGATTCTTTTCTGTGTAAATACTCTGAATGTATTCCCTAAGACAAATAAATATATGACTTAAAATATTAGGTCTACAATTCCAAAAGTGACTAGCCATTTCTGAGTCCTCAACTCCTGATGCCTCAAAATAGCATTTTCAGAAATACAGGTACTTTAAACTATAGAACACCTTCCCCCAGGGCATTCTAAATGGGCATGTCAGGAAAGGCATCTTTCAAAAGTTCAGACTTAAATTTAGGAGGCTCAGGAAAGGTCCAGACACAAGGACTGAAATCTCCAGGGATTTTTCATGGAAGAGTTAACAGTACAGGCAACCGCAGGACAAGTTTTAGCACCATACCTTTCTTACAGTTCAGACTGATGTGACAGGGTCAGTTCTAAGGATCAGGAGATCATTAAATCTTCAAAGACTTCCAGCTAATGGTTTCTGGCTACAGTTGCAGGAGGAAGGATACTTAAATTTTAAATTTGGAATTGTTAATAATTTTTGGTGTTTTTTATTTCACACATTCTCAGATCTCTGTTTCCATTGTGCCTTAGTGATCAGATTACGTCAAAAAGTAGCAACATTTACTTGAGTGACAAAATTGTGCTTTATTTAACTGAATCATACAGTGTTTAAATTCAAATAAATGCATTGCAATAGAACCAGAACAAATACACACTGATTTTCACCTCTGGAAGGACTTCTAGGTGATTACTGGCCTTTTAAGCCCAATATATCAGCTCTTTCTTCATTATTGTCTTGAGCTCAAAGCCACAGCTAGTCCTTCAGTGGCATTGAGATGAACTCAGTTTTATGGATAGGCACTAAAAAATCCAGCTTTCTAAACATTATCTTAGGCTTCACATCTATCTGAAATAATAGCCTTCTGTTTTTGGAATGCTCATTTCCAACACTGATTTTATTGCAAATGATAGATTTTTCTCTAGAAATAGCTCATATAATTCAGTGATGTTTTTCTTTTCCTCCCAACTTCTTAATAGTTTTTATCAATTGGAATATTTTTGGATATAAGAACATCCATAAAGTCTACATTTCATCTTCTCTATCATTTAGTGATTCAATAGGTTGAAGAGGTGTGCAGTCTCAAACCAGCAGCCTCAAACTTTGAAACTGATAGAAAGATCACTCTCTCTTCCAGAGTCAATGGGCTTTAAATGCTGAAACTGTACACATATTACTACATATACAGAAAAACTTCAAATCCAAAAGGCCTTTTGGAGTGTATTTCATCTTAGATGCAATATCTGGCTTCCCTTGAATCCTCAGTTAAGATATTTAAGTGAGAATTGCAAGTTGAGAATCTGAGTTTACCTCTTATTCACGATTTAAAATGCAAGGGGAAAAGAGGTCAGTATCTTTCACATCTACAATAGTTATATTAGGGGGTGAAGCCTTACAGGAAATAAAAGGAAGACACTGTCACAAGTGTTTTATTCTTCTATTTCAAGTGCATCCGTGTGGTTTGCGGAATAAATGATTTTCCTAGGGAAATAATGGGCTTATTTAATCATTCAGCTGTTTCTATTTGGTCCTTTGTTTTTCCCATTAAATTGAATCCTCTGTTTATCCTCAGAAATCTCTCTCTAGTGACATTTTGAAAATGAGCATTTTACCTCTGATGCATGCTACTGATGTCTCTCAAATAGGAGAGGGAATACAAGATCTTCACATAAAGGCTCATCTGCCTATAATTCATTACACTGCTTTTAGTGGCCCTCAGCTTCCACAGTGACAGAGGTGCCATGACTAGAAGCTTCTCAAAGATGGTGCAATATTGGGATGCACAACCAAAGCATAATTCACGCAAACACTTTCAGGCAGTATGCCATATACATTGTGTGGCGGGAGCTTGGACAACATGCACAGATTAATGTAATCAAAGTGTTAACAATTTATTGTAACATAAGTATACCTTATATAGATAATTTTCAAGATGCTCAAATATTCGGTAGTATCTGATTGGTTAATGTCCCTTAGCTACATGTTAGTAACAATTTAATGATTGGTTAACCATTACGACATATGTTCCAAGCTTGTTTCAAGCTTGCAGTCATGTTTCAAGGCTATAGTTATCAGTTCCTTCTTGTACATCTTCCTCAGCAACTTTCTGTGCCAACTTGCTCAGACCCTCTGCACGTACACGTCCTTTAGTAACCTCCAGGCAAGGCCGCAAAGCCTTTGATTCACTGCTCCACGATTGTCATGGAGCTGTCCGGATAACTGTCTGGATTGCTCACGTGTCCGTGTTCATTCAGGTACATTCCCACAACACTGTACCAGAAGAATATTGCAGAAGCTGAAAAGAGTGTTGTCATGGTGGCTTACGTGCTATGCTGTCAGCTTTATGAAAGTGTTTACCCTCCAGATTGCAGCACATAATTTAACATGCTAAACTACCATCTCCAGCCCAAGGAGATATTTTTAAGGGAAAACCATGATAGTTCACATACAGATTGACTTCTTTCTTGTCAGCTGACACGTCTGGGGAAAGCTCTTTCCTCCCCACTGCTTCTATGCAAACTGAATATTCTGAGCAACTGATGCTTAAGACTAGCATGCCAAACCAGAATACCTCAGATATTTTTCAGCTTTCTTTATGAAAAGCAAAATCCAGGTACCTTTAGAAAACTGCCGAATTACTTTTAAAACAAGACTCAAGACTCATTTCCTCCTTTTGTGCTTAGATAGTCATGATTCGGTGGAAAACATGTCCTGAAATTACTCTTGCAGTATATATACCACATGGGAATAACGGGTGTGAAAAATCATTATAGTGAAAATTTAGGTGAAAGTATAAGTTGGAATAGACTTACCTTACTCCCACACTCAGAAGGACTTTGTTGTCAGTCAGGAAACAGCTGCTATGTGCAGCGATCTCATTTTGCTACACTCTATTCAGGACTGTAAACCCCACGCCCTTTAACAACACAATGCAGGGGTGAAGGAGGCAAACAGCTCTCAACCAGGGGCAGCAAGGAGCACACACTCCTTGCTCACTGCTTAGCCAGCATTTCCACACAACGGATGCTCTGGATGAGGCAGCAGCTCCCGGGCTTCACAGGTTACCAGCGGGTGCTGTAGAGCAGGATGCCTCATGTTTCTAGAAGACAGGCCAGCCACCTCTCAGCCACATTTGGGAGGCAGTGGGAAGCAGGCAGGGTCAGCAGAAGTGCAGAGTGTCCATGGAGTTCAGCACCATACCCATTCATCTTCTCCCACCTCAAACATTCTCACTCTTGAGTGGATTTCCCAAGAATTCAGGAGGAGTGGTGACGCAGGTGGATCTTAATGCTGTCTCCTGAGAAGGTATCTCCACCTCTGCTGACTTGTACATGACAAGTTTGCATGCTGAATTACATCAACTGAGAGTCCTAATTAGGCCTTCACTGTTGCCCTGAATTTCTCTGAAAATGAAGGCCTATTGCATTAAAGTGACAGGGATACTGTTTCTATATGCCACTAGTTTATACTGTCATGAAATCCTTCCGTACCTTATCCTTTCACTGGCCTTCTGGCAGCTCTCTTGCTACAAAATCTTCTTTCCTGTCAGATAGGGTTCAGAAGCCAAAGGTACATGCACAGCATTGATGATTTTTGGTAAAACATAACAAATATAATGTAATTGTAGACAATTAACCTCTACTATCATGTTACTCAATCCTAACCCTTGGCTTTCATTGTTTATGTTGCAAGAGTACGTTAAAATTTTTCCAGTGGTTTCTGGTTCCTACAACTGTAAAGGTTCCCATGTCAACCCACAGGTGTGATTATTTGGGTTGGATGGGTTATTAATGCAATCATTTCACTCTGTGTTACTAATAAATATATTAAAATAATCCTGCTTGCACTGTCAGGAAATTTCATCCCCAATGCTATTGCCTCTTTCTGAACTGAGGAAGGAGAAAAACCTATCACACAACCAATCCTTTCTTCAGTTACCTAATGATCTTTTAATTTCAAGTATGAAGAAGAGACTACATGACCTTCAGACCCTACAAGCTCACTGGAAAAAGATAGGATTATCTATTTACCAGCTCTTTACATAAAAGCTCATAATAAGTATGAGATTTGCTTTGATTTATTTGAGGATGAATTTGGTAAAACTACACAAAAGGATAAAGAGAGGAGAACTTGGAAAACAGACAAATCAGTCTCTCTATGCTCATCTTTTCACTGTGAAAGCTCTGTCCCCCACACCCCCATTCCTATGTACTCTTTTTCCAGATGAGGAAATTTTAAGAGGGATATATTAAAATTATCCCTCTTAAAATTCACATGAAATGAGAGAAAAACACACTGTAAACACTCCCTTCTCCAGGGCAAGCAAACCACTTCAGAATCATTTTGGCAGCACTGCCTGGACTTAGCTCCCCATATGCCTTTATTCTGCAGAAGCCATAGTTATATTTCACAAGAACCTATAACATCAATTCAATCTCTATCGTATCAGTTCCCACTTATTTGTGAAGCAGTTTTATGACAGTGAACAAGAAAGGACTGAAAAAACATGTCAAGTGCTGCATGGGCATTCCCCAGCTCTGTTAAAGTGTACTCTTCCAGGAAGTTTGCCCAGGTCCTCCTGTCCTCATCAGCTTTAGCAAAGCCCTGTCAGCTAACATAAGAATTCTCCCAGAGAAGTAAAACCTATAACAGGAAAGAAATTGCACCAAATGGCAAAAAAAAGGGCCATTTTCCCCCTTCTCCCTCTCAGTTTGTTCTGGAAGCACACATGGACATAACTCCTGAGGAGTAAATTGAGGACCTCTTGGTATACGCAGGAAAACTCTCCCTTTAGCAACGCTCTCTCTTCTTACCTGTAGAGAGAAATGCCCACAGCACCAGAGCAGGCAAAGGCACAAATCCAAAATAAGACCCAAAAG
The DNA here is from genome assembly GCA_024733675.1 of Psilopsiagon aymara. Taxonomy (NCBI): domain Eukaryota; kingdom Metazoa; phylum Chordata; class Aves; order Psittaciformes; family Psittacidae; genus Psilopsiagon; species Psilopsiagon aymara. The sequence continues at coordinate 4,572 of JANRGW010003981.1, read as the reverse complement.
ACTGTGCCCAACTAGGGGTGCTTTGAGACAACAGCTCACTAGCTCTCAGGATTCACAGGGGCACCTATGTTGGGTAACTGAAAACTTAGTTCAATCCCATAACTCATGCCCATATGCACAAAGCAGTTCTCAGCTGAACTACAAACTGCCCTCTCTGAGTAAGTAGGTACGTTTGGGATACAGACCTTCATCAGCACTTACAGGATTGCTCCCAAAAGCAATCTGCAAGAGAATGGATGTTTTGGATGGTGTTCAAGGCATGCTTGTGTGGCATGTTTATTTCTATATCCTTACTTATACTTTTGTGTTAAACTTTTGTCAAGACATTAGTATGTGACAAATTTCAGGTGATTTAAACTTCCGTTGTGTTTGTTATTCTACTGATTTTATCCCCATTCCAACCTCCCCTCAGGTTTCAAGAGAAAATGAAGGCAAAAATCCTGATGCATACAGAGAAGGAAAACATTCACAGTTTACCCGGTTGTGATATCGTTGTGATAGTCTCAAGATCTATTCATAACCTTCATATCAGCTGAGGATCAAAAGCAGCTGACAGAGGTGGAAGAGCAGGCAACAGTTTAGTCTGGTACAGGCAGTTCTGCAATTTTATGGTCCAGAGGCTAAGGAAATTTTGAGAGGAGGGAGGACAGGCTTGCCCCCCTGTCAGTTCTACCAGCCTTACAGCCTACCATACAACCTACCTTTACAGTATTTTGTTACTTTTGCAACTCAGAAGGCGAAGTTGATGTGTGGTGGTTTGTGGGTTTTGTTTGGTTTTGTTTGTTTAGTATTGGTTTCTGTTTCTGTGTTTGTTTTCCCTGGAGTAAGGTCATCTTTTCCCTCTGCAGAAGAGCAAAACTCACTGTATCCATGTCCTTTTTCTGGCTTGGGCTTCTGGTCACTTTACCCATCTTTTGAAAGATGTAATAAAACTAAAATAAGTATCAAGCTGAAAACAATGAAATTCATGGGACTTGGAGAGTAGAGATGTGGATTTTCCAAATGTAGAGAAGTAACTGAATAAAAGCTGGAAGGCTAACTTTGGAGTTTTCAGCTCTTGAAGCTGGAAAGAATCCTCTCTGCTGATGCCAGAACCTTTATCACTCATAGCATAGTGTCATGTTCTGTTTTAATATGTCTGTTGCGTCTTTGTAATGATAGCAATGGCACTGAACTATGTCTAGAATGATGTCTTACCTCCTCTTCAGATCTCCAGCACTCTCCACTCATGAAAATCACAGGGAATTCCATAACTTATTCATTGTAATATTTACACATGAATCTAAATTCTGGTTTGCTATGAAGTTATGTCAGCAACAGCATGGTGGGATAAATTAAAATTGAAGGTGTGGGGTTTGCTGATGTTCTTGGATGTCACATACAAATTTTCTACAAAGACCTAGTGAGCTGGAAGATGTCGATGCCAATTTATATTTCTAGAATCTTGTACTTCTAGGCTGGGATGCTGCCCCTGGATAACCTTGCACCTTTTCAGTATTCCAAAACAGGAACACCTGACCTGAACTAGCCAAAGGGGTATTCCATACCACCAGTATATAAACTGGGAGAAGCTGGCGAAGGATGCCAGTTGCTGCTTGGGGCATTGCTCAGCAGCTAGTGTACAACTGTACTGTGGATGACTTGTTTTTCTTGGGTTTTACACTTTACTCTTTGTCATTTTCATTACAACTATCATATTTTACTTTATTTCAATTATTAAATTTGTCTTGCATCAACCTGCAAGTTTCACATTGTTTTCTGATTCTCCTCCTCATCCCAGCAGGTAAGCAGGTGGATGCTGCTGCATTAAAAGGGGGAAAAAATAAACCCCTTGCTTTATTAGAGGGGCGAGGAACGGCTCCAATATACAACTACCAGTCTGGGTGCATCTATGCCAGATTCACTGATAGGGCACAATCAGCTGTAACCAGTCTGTCCGCTTCTGTTCCGGGTTCACTGATAGGGCATAATCAGCTGCAACTATCAGTCTGGCTGCGTACTGATCAGAATTCACTGATAGTACACCACACTGCCAGTTCAATAGTGCTGATGAGCCCTCAAACCACACTGAGAGATGGGGTCGCTTTCAGTGAGAAAATTGTTATTGGCTATCGAAATAGTGCAGTTTATTGCTGCAACAGGTACAGGTTCTTATGGATTGCAGGTGATAAATACTGTCTGCAAAGCACCTGAGAATAATAGTTGCATGAATACAAGTGCTCGATAAAGTTAACACAGCCTGGCTCTGAAATATAGAGGTAACAGTAAAAGTAACTCTATAGATATTCTAAGTTTTCCTGGGGAAGCACTGGACACAGTGCAAATCTTACCCACAGGTGTCCCTATGCGGGGGGGAAGAGAGGTCCAGCCCGTTGACAGATCCCAGGAGTCTGTTGATGTTATCTTCCACAACTCATCCACGATGGTGTCTTCCCCTAATATCCCCCTCTTTCTTGGGTCATTTTATATTATTCTCACATTCAAGGTGGAGCTTGAGGGACTTTAGCCATACATACCTTTATTATTCTTGGTGCGAATCCCTATCACTTCAATTTTACAGGTATATGACACCAAAAATTCAGAGCGCATGCTGAGGGGGGGTGGTCTCATTTTGGAGGGGGGTCGCATTGGAGATGGGAGTGTATTTTAGCATGTAAATGCATTGCAATGACATTATAATGGAGCAAAGTTCACACTGAGGACGGCATTCTGTCAAGAAATGACAGGCTGCTGGCTCAGGGTAGCAGTACGAAGCTTATCAGTTTCTGGTACCACCTAGTTCCCATCTTTTGCTGAAGTTAGGACAAAGAGTAACTGTGAGAACTCCACCTTGCTCTACTCTCCGTCTGTGTTGCCACGGGAACAGCTGTGGAGTGCACATTCCTGGTATATCAGGTGTGGGTGCATCTCGCCCCGAGAGGCCCTGAAAGACCGTTTTTCCTTATGTGTGGACAATGCTGCACTTGAGATATAAATTTAATTCCTAATAACCCCACATTTCATAATTATTCCACAGATGCATAAGCACCTTGAAGCTTGACTGGGTCTGATGAATTTCCTTTCCACCTTCCACTGTAGGAGCAGGGGCAAATAACTTCAGCAAACCCACTCACTGCTGTCATGGTCTTCTTCTCTACCTCCACAGCCCCCTACATTTGGCAAAGTGTTTAAGAAGTGCTACACTTCTGAGGGAATAGTTCTGTTTTCCCCTATAAATCTACTCACCTACATGCTGAAAACTAAGCACTGCCTTTAGTCTAGAGGTTTTTGTTCCCTGGCAGGAATTAAGGGGAAGGAATAAAGGCTCAGTGAATCATCTGGGTAGTTAACATCTTAGTTCATTCTCTCTACTTTGTAGACGACTCAAGGCAGTTGCCCTAAACTGAGAGGGAAGCATCTGTTGTACTTTATTGTATTATGGAGCATATTTCTACAACTGTTGTCATCTTAAGTTTGTTCCACTCTAACCTTCTTCAAAGAATAAGTGCAACTCAGTGAAAGTAAGGGTTGCAGAATTATCTTCAAAGAGCCTTGCGGCAGCTGACGCCTGCCCTGACCAAAGCCCTGACAAGAACAAGACCAAAGGACATGGAAGCTTCCCCTCAGCTTCTCCTTGGACAAGAACACAGGAAAGATTCCTGCTGCACATGGTGGTGGTCCGTAGATGCAGGGAAGGAAGGTGGGTCTGAGCCCATGGGGGTATGAAAGGGCAGCCTCTTGGAGTCAAGTCCCACTCCAGGGAGAGGGTCTGCAGCTGGGGACGCTCCCCATGGGTCAGAACATGGCCAAGGGAACTCCTTGAGGTTGAGCCCTCCCTTTTTAGGTGAGTGTCCTGGGTTCAGCAGTAGCAGTCATTTTTCTCCTTCTTAGTAGCTGGTGCAGTGCTGTGGTTTTGACTTTTTGCCTGGGAAAAGTGCTGATAACACCGATATTCTTAGCTGCTGCTCAGTAATGTCTACTCTGACCAAGGACTTTCTGAGCCTCATGCTCTGCCAGGGAGGAGGGGAAGCCAGGAGGAAGCAGAGACAGGACACCTGAGCCAAACTGACCAAAGAGGTATTCCATACCATAGCACGTCATGCCCACTGTACAAACTGGGGAAGTTACCTGGAAGGGCTAGATTGCTGCTCAGGTCTGGCTGGGTACTGGTTGGCGGGTCGTGAGTGGTTGTATTCCCTTCCCTTATTGCTTCCCTTACCATTATTACTATTGGCGGTAGCAGCAGTGGTTTGTGTTATACCTTAGTTACTGGGCTGTTCTTATCTCAGCCCATGGGAGTTACATTCTTTTGATTCTCTTACCCATCCATCTGGGAACGTGGGGGAGGGGGAGGGGGAGGAGTGCATGAATAGCGGCATGGTACTGAGTTACCAGCTGGGCTCAAACCACACCAGTGAGTGATTACACATTTTTGATCTCCATAGAGGAATTGTTATAAGGCCAGGAATGAATCATAGAATCATAGAATAGTTATGGTTGGAAAGGACCTGAAGAACATCAAGTTCCAACCCCCCTGCCATGGGCAGGGACACCTCACACTAAACCATGTCACCCAAGGCTCTGTCCAACCTG
>JANRGW010003979.1:0-12693 GCA_024733675.1 Psilopsiagon aymara | reverse complement strand
ATTGCCACTACCAGATCATCTCCTTATGGCTCATTTTGAGACTACGACAAAAGTGACCCTGGCAGTGTTCAAGGCCAGGTTGGATGGGGCTTGGAGCAAGCTGCTCTATTGGAAGGTGTCCCTGCCTGTGGCAGGGGTTGGGACTGGATGAGCTTTAAGGTCCCTTCAACACAAACTAGTCTGGGATTCTGTGACGTGTTGAGGAGCCATTTTACAGCCACTCCTCCGTGTTACAGGTAAATTGGTTTCTGACACCTTTGCTGTCAATGCAGGTCCTGGAGTGATGTTTAAGTCCTTACAAGAGCTGTTAAAATCAACTCTAAGCTCCAAGAAGGAACACAGACATTGTCATCACGGAGGGCTCTACCTTGTGAAGAAACAGGGGGATGGGAGCATTTCATCTTAACACTATTTCTCTCAGGCTCGCTCAGTCTGGTCTGTTTCATCAGTTTGGTCTGTCCTGGAGTAATTGCAATGAAAATCAGGAATATACTCTGCTAGTTAGTTGAATCACACCATGAGAATGGTGTGATGTAAGAATTGTGCCCCACTGCGTTCACTGTTAGGCTGACACAAGATCTCCTCTTACTTATCAACTTCATACAGCTGCAGAGAGAATGAATTTCAATAGGAAGTAAGTGTTGCTTTTCCAGTGATGTTCTGCCAACAGCAAGAACAGTCCTCAGGTCTGACAACTGAATTAAGGGAAAAGAGGAACCACAGTGATAAATAACCTGTCTTCAAAAATTAACAGTCTACACATAGAGGGGTTCTGGAAACTGGTGTTCTGCCTTTGTAAACACAACCAGATAAAAAGGAAAAATAAAAAGGAAGGCAGGAGGCTTGTTCTTTGGGGAGTAACTGCAATCAAGTTGTGTCACCACTGCAGCTTTTACAATACTGGCATTGTGCTTTGCAGGGAAAAGGAGACTCACATACCTTTGGTTGCCAACCGGACACAGTTGATTTTTATTTCCTGAAAAATACAAAAACAACACAGGAAAACATCAAGATGTGTCATTTGCCCATCTACAATAAACATACACTCCTTAAAAAGGAACTAAAACAAACATGCATTTTTCTTGACTTCATCTCTGAAAATACCACCAACAGTTCTATTTGCATGAAACACTCCATGCTAATGGACTTGCCTACAGCTGCTTTCTCTAACTTGAGAAGAATGACAACACATTCTTCCATACTTGATGTGTGAGTGATGGATCCCACGTAACTGCATGATTAGCTAACAAAATTCACCGGCTAAATGACCTGATCTGTAATGGGCAGAGAAGCCGTGGGTCAAAAGCACATACAATTGTACATCTGATTTCCATGCAAGCTTTGCAAATTAGGTATTTATTTAAACACATGGTAGGCAGACACTGGAGCAGCCATTTGAGGATTGGAGCTCTCCGCTATGTATGGGAAGCAGAAGAGCGGCTTAGGGCAGCTCTGCCAAGCAAGCTGGTCCATCACAACCCACACCACTGCGGTGGTTCAGTGCAGAGCTGGGCTAAAACGAAACGCATTTGTTCCGTCCACCTCAGAGCCCACAGATCCACATAAACAGGAGCTTGGATCAGAACAGCAATGTTGTGCTTGGCTTAACTAACAGCTCAAAGGCAGCAGCCTTCTGAGGCCACCTCCACTGAAAAACCTGCTTTTTGCTATCCCAGCTCCTCACTCTATGCTCTACTCGTGCTGGCATGGGTCACTTCTGTCTGGTCCATGACTGCTATCCAAATTTGAATGTGTTGCTTTGGTTAAAAGCCGTGTTAGGCAGTCACCTGCTGCAGGCTTCTGTAGCACTTTTATGTCTTTACACGCTTTTGTACATATCTCAGGTGTAATGAGTACTGCATAAATTACTGTGTGGAACAATGCTACATTAATATGGATGCTGCCTGTGCTCTGGAAACAACAGCCTAGCAAATGCACTGCTGAGCACCTCAGTTTGTCTGTGAGCAGAAAAATGAACACTGGGAAAAGCTGAATTTGCTCATAGAGAATCTGTTCCACCTGTGACAGGCCTCAGCCCCAGCAGAAACATGCAGCCCCAGCATGCCTTCCTCCTAATATGTTGCACGTCAGAAGGGGACAATTGCAGGATCTACACTGGGACACACAAGAGCAATTCCCTCTGATACCTTTCTATTCATCCCTGAAGACACCAGTCAGCCACACTACCTGGATGTAAGCAGCCCTGTATAGTCGAGAAACCATGAGCTATGCAGAAGGACAAACTGCCCCTTTCATCTTGCCTTCAAACTCTCTCAAAGAATCCCTGAATCACCAAGGACAAATCACATCTATTAAGGCCATCCTTTCCCAAGCATTGAGCTCCCAGAGTGGGACTGAAGCACTGGTTATCCCAATAAACCAGAGGCCTCTCTTTGGTGCACTCACCTTTCTATCCCTCCAAAATCATCTCCCCTACACAACTTGTACATCCATCAGCATTGCAAAGTCACCACAGCTGTACAACAGAGCTCCCCATTCATCTCTGCACGTGTATAATCAGTCTGAATTGCCAGCTTATGCTGGAAATCCAAAATCTTTATTGCTAGTGATGATATATGAAGCAGGAAAAACACAGCTTTATTTTCAGTGCAAAGCCACAGCACATAATGCTGGGAATTATCAGAGAGACAGATGCTGATGGAGTTTACAATCTATGACAAGGTGACCTGGAAAATGTGTGAAGAAAATTAAAATAAAGACCAGCAAGATGATATTTGTGCAGTCTAAAAGGAGGGGGACACTTGCTTGCATTTTGATGAGGTCAATTTTCTTGCTTTCTGTTAGCTTCAAAGTGTAGCAAAAAGCTGGAGTAATCAGTCAATGCTGAGAGAGGAAGAGGTGAGAGAACAAAACCTGAAATGTTGCTAATGATGCTGTAACTGATCTCATTTGAGCATGTGCATATTCCTGCACATTACCCTCCCACAGGGCAATTTGAGAAGACAGGATATGTGTTCTGCCTGCATCTACTAATTGCTGTGTTTAGCACAGACAATAGCACTTATTACAAGACCATGATCGGGCACTACCAAAAGCAAGGGCAATCAATCACTGGAGGAACAAGGCATCTGGACTTCAGAACTTCATTTCAGACTGCATCTTCTGAGAAGGAAAACATAAAATAAATGTGCACAGACATCAGGCATCCAGCTCTGAGGGATGCTAAAGCTGAAAGACTTGAACTTTGTCCATAATCCTGATTAGGGCTCATTATTCCATGGATCAGCCCATTGATCAACCCACTGCTAATCTCTTTGCTAAATTACAGGAATAAGATCTCTTTAAATTTACTCTATTTTTCTTTGATGCTGCAAACTGTGAGCTTGAACTTCTCTGCCAAGAATCAAATAAATACATATCACTTCTGATTCAGACCAGGGGCTTTCCTGTACAGTGAGAACGCTTCTCCTTAGCCAATTGCAAAGCAGGAATAAACAACACAGGTAATTCTACATTAGCCAGCCTCGTGGCTTAAATCAATTATATGAGAAGCAAAGAAGTAAAAGCATAATAACAAAAGTTTTAGAAAATTAAAAATAAAATCCCCAAATTTCAGTCTCCTTGTTGTTTCCAAATGCCCTTTCAAATGCCTTATATGTCTGCAACGATTTTAGTTATGACCCAGGATCCTATAAATAGAGCATATCTACTTCATTTTATGTCTGAAGTCACAGGAACAACTTAATTTAAGATCCCAGTAGCACTATTAATTCGTCTCTGTATCACTGCCAAGTTAAGGCAGACATTTCTATCCAGTCATTGAACAATGTAGGCAATGGGTATGGGAAAGCACTGAATGAACACGTCTGACAGCTCTTGATCCAACCTTCAGGCAATTGTATCACAGAATCCCAGCCTGGTTTGGGTTGAAGGGAAGGACCTTAAAGCTCCTCCAGCTCCAACCCCTGCCACGGGCAGGGACACCTTCCACTACAGCAGATTGCTCCAAGCCCCTGTGTCCAACCTGGACTTGAACGCTGCCAGGGATGGGGCAGCCACAGCTTCTCTGGGCACCCTGTGCCAGCGCCTCAGCACCCTCACAGGGAAGAGCTTCTGCCCAAGAGCTCATCTCAATCACCCCTCTGGCAGGTTAAAGCCTTTTGTCCTTCTCCTGTACCTACAGGCCTTTGTTCAGAGCCCTTCTCCAGGTTTCCTGTAGCCCCTTCAGGTGCTGGAAGACTGTTATATTCATTTTGGAAGACTGCGATATTCATTTTCTATCATGCTTTGTATCCAGAAAGCTTGCTACATATTAAGCCCATCTACACATTAAGTAGAACATATTAATCTATATTTGTGCTCTGGAACTTACTTCCCTATGAATAAAACATGATCACTGTGTACGCTCACTGAAGGCTAAACCCTGGCTGTATTTGTAGGTCCCTACACCATGCGCAGAGACCATAGCAGGCCCATGTAGCAGAGTGCTGGCAGACTGCTTCTGGAAGACAGACTGGACCTATAGTTAGAATGAGCTGGGGACCCTTCAAGGAGCACCCAGACTGTGCTGAGGAGCAGGGTGAGCCCTCACTCCCAACAGTTCCTTCACAAAGACTTGAACCTGTTCTAGCATCCCTCTGAATCTTCAGGGGTTTTTAACATTTTCAAATAGTTGAAAAAGTTTGTTTCATGCAGTTTGCTTCTTTCTTGAAGCAAGGGAGCTGATGCTGTCTACTAATTACTTAGGTTCCTAAAGGTGCATTTCACAGAAGTACTTGGGTGATAACAAGACAAACTCTGCCTCTGTCTCTGCAGCGTTTGGATAGGAACAATTTTCTGCAGAGAAGGGCTCTGAGGGCAGCAGGACATATGTTTATGTGACAGCTGAGTCTTCACAACCTAAAAGGTCAGCTGATTTTTTTATTCTTTTCTTTTCAAATGACAGCTTGCTGTTTACAGTCTATGAAAAACAATAAAGGCAGACCAGCTTTTTCATCCATCTGCTTTCGCAGCCACAATTTTTGCTTCCCTTTACCATTATTATGACTGTGTATTGTTAACCAGCTCCTGCCTTGTCTGAACACCAGACTCCAGTGCGGGGCTGCGCTGCCACAGGCACAGCTCCATCAGGCAGCTATAACGTCTGCTGATGCACAGACAAGTAATTACCAACCTCCTACTTGGCTTCAGGGTCAGCGCGCCAGCTCTCCACGTCCAAGAGTTATACACAGAGCATGCTTGCTTGGGGCCTGCTTCATACAGCATAGAAACCCAGGGGAACATCTCAAGGAATCACAGAATCCCAGACTGATTCGGGTTGAAGGGACCTTAAAGCTCCTCCAGTTCCAACCCCTGCCATGGGCAGTGATACCTTCCACTAGAACAGGTTGCTCCAAGCCCCAGCCCACCTGGCCTCAAACACTGCCAGGGATGAAGCAGCCACAGCTTCTCTGGGTCAGTGGACTCCCCTATAACTTGTATCACATGCTTAAGGAAACTGTTAGTTCTCTAAGGTAGAACTCAGGTAGTTCTCTAAGACTAAGCAAAACCTAGTATCGCCATTCCAGGCATCTTTTAGTATTTGTGTCACTTGGGGAAGGAAGGTTTAACAAAGTGGTAGGGCTTTTACTATTTGCAACAGCTATTTCAATGATATATAGCTAATCACTGAATACCCACACCTCTCAACCTGTCAGACATGAGGTAGAATGGAGGAGGATTGTATTTACTCTCCAAAACCATCCAGGTCATAGAATCATAAAATCACAGAACAGTTTGGGTTAGGGACCCAACAGCTGGGAAGGCACCTTCACAGGTTCACATACTCTGCCCCAGTATGGCCAGCCAGATGTGGAAATAGAAGCTTAAACGGAGTGAAGCGCTTCCACAGCTGCTTTATTTCTGCCCCAGTAGCTCCAAAATCAGATTAAGGAGTAAACATAAGTGGACAGAACTGCACATGAAACCCTACAGAACTGAGCTCCCCAAAGCTGTTTAATAGCTCACAGCAGCATTATGGGCAGCCTTGATGACACTTCATTTGTCAGAACGCAGCTTATGCTGAAGTACCTCACTGTTTCTTCCATGGGCCATCTCCATATGGATGAATGCCACCTCTCTACTGGCAGCTCTATCCATACCTCCAAAATGTCCCAGAAGAACAATGCTGTGTACTGCGAGCAGACCTGTCAGCATCTAGACATCCAGCCAGAAGTCCCCTGCTCATAATGAACCTCCCTATTGTGCATGTAGTACAAGTCATTAGAGAAGAAAAAAAAAATCAATAAGAATCTCTGTAGAGCCTATTATTGCCTCACAAATAATATTCTTATTGATTCCAGTGGTGCTACTTTTCACAATCCTGGCCTGAAAACATCACCCACCCGTTGGACCACCAGGCTCACATCATCTCCAGCTGCACTAATAAAGTCCTGCCTCATCTCCCACTTAGAGGAAAAAACGGCCAAGAGTTACTGACTGCAACAGTGCCATTACAGATTTCATTTGAATTTACTGATGGTGAGTTAAACTCCTGGAAGGGTCTCTAGGAAGCTGCACAAAAATTCAGGCAGGTTTCACAGAGCAGCCAAAGAGTTCTCCCCATCGGAGTGTGTTATTGGATCACTAACCACAGACTGTCACAGTGACCTACATAATGAACCTGGGGACAATAAAACCTGCAACATTTACATTTCAATTATTATGTCAGTATAAAGATAAGAGAGGATAAGGAGTAACAGGGTCTTGTCACACATGCCTTGCCTAACGAAAACACAGAATGCTTGGGGTTGAAAGGAACCTTAAAGCTCATCCACCTCCAACCCCCGCCACAGGCAGGCACGCCTTCCATTAGAGCAGTTTGCTCCAAGTCCTGTCCAACCTGGCCTTGAACACTGTCAGGGATGGGGCAGTCACAGCTTCTCTGGGCATCCTATGCCTCACACCCCTTGCAGGGGGATGAACACTGAAGGAGCTCATGTTTTGAAGGGGCTGAGCTGGGGGATGTTTATTAGTGAAGGAAAGCTTCCTGAGCTGTCACACAGCCATCTGTAGCAGGTGGCACCAGCATAACCAGCAGATATCAGTTAACTCCCTGCAACAGCATGTGTGGAGATCCTGCCAGAGCAAATGAAAGCAGTTGTCCAGTCTTCATCCTGTGTCATTTCTACTGCTAACTCCTTCCAAAAATTATACAGTAACTAATGATGCTTCTCATCCTCACTGATACAAAGTCTGGAGCTTCTGTTTTCTTTCTTTTTTCCCCTCTTACTCCTGGCTCTGACACATTTCAGCTCAGCATCTGGCTTTTGACAGCCCCTAGGAGGGAAATTCACACAATTTGGAAGCATTTTGTACAACAGAGCTCAAAACTCTTCTGTTTCACACATGTTCTATTTAGACCCCTGTCTGGAAGCAGCACCACATTGACCAAACTTCAGGCAACTGTGCACAGAAAAGAATTCAGCCAGCGACAGCGATCTCATTCAGGCTTCCAAACAACAAGCCCAACCCTGCAGCAGAGAAGGCAGAAAAGCTTGTGATCTCATTTTGCAGCAATCTGCCACACTTGTTTTGCATCCAGCTGTTAATTATGTTCCTTTCACTGTAACAACCACAGCTAATGGCTGCAGAACAGACGAGAACACCAAATGAACACAATGTTCAGAGGAGCTGAAACAATGCAGAACTCCTATAGCACTTCCAACCTCCCCCTAATCAAGCTTTTTGACCACATACCGAATGGTTCTTCAAATTAAGCTCTCCCCAGAGCCCTACATTTCCAAAGGAAGCTGTTCTGGTTCACAGCACTGAGTTTTCACACTGCAGCTTTCAGATGTGGACAGGAGTTTTGCGATTCCATCCCTGTCAGTGATTAATGAAACTACCAAATATCCTAATTAAAAACTGAGTAGCAATGCTGTGCTGAGTTTTTTAGGTGCAAGGGAACAAGAGGCTGTATTGCATTTGTTCAAAACTGTTACTGCCTCAGTTTTTGGGTATTGCATTATCAGAAGTGCCACGCTACAGTCAGAACTATTAGTTTGCTCTAGAAAGAGCAGTCAAAGCTGCTCAGGTTACAGACACATGTCAAACCCCGTAACTCTTAAACACAAATTATACCCTTATATACAAATATATATGAATGAAACAAAACTTAACTTTTGGGAGCTAATGTTTGAAATGTGGAGCTTAAGGATCTTGCCGCAAAATCAGAAGTGTCACAGCTACTCCTCTGAAGACCCAGATCCCACTCTTGGTTATTTCCTCTATATCATTTTCCCATAGCACTGCACTTCCAGGATGTATAAGCATATACTGCACCAACATAAATTATTATTGCTTGCTCAAAAAGGAATTTGCTTTGTCTGGCAGGAGATTTCTCCTGCTGCTATGAACTCTGTATCATTGCATTACAGACTCTTTTGATTAACCCATACTTAAAACGTCCTTTACAGCCTCATGTTCCTATCAGAACAGCACAAGCAAGTCATCCATTTCTGGATCCTTACCACCTTATATGCAACCTGCCAGCTCCAGAGATCCAGCAAAAGCAGGAACCACACATCACTGCTGCCTTAATCCAGAATGCCACGGGATCCAACATTTCCATCTATATAACCCATTTATGGCATGTTGTACTTAAGCAAATAAAGTTTCTTCTTCCCTAGGGATCCATTCACTAGCAATTAACTATCACACAAGGGGGAACTAACTAGACACAGACACACACATCCAGTTCATAATTTCCTTTATAATGGCAAATCTAAAATTGAACTGATTGAGCAGTGCTGAAAGGAAACTATCAACTACACAGGAAACAAAGGTGAAAAGCAGCAGAGTATTAGAGATTTGTGCTTATTGGGCACACAGCAGGAACTCTGCAGGAGAAAGGTGATAAATGAAGGTAGTTAACCACCGAGAGACGTTGTGAGCATCCACTGGCATTGTCAGCCTGTTAAGACAGTGCACAGTCCTCTGTGATGTGCAGCAGTGTTCTGTATGTAAAAGACACTATCCCGAGTGGAGACCAAAGCCTCCACCAGTCACCTCTGATTGAGTCTAATTCTACTCTTTCAGAGGTGACGTCTCAGAGAATTTACCTACATTAAAGTTAGATTCATAGAAGTACTGGCAGAAGAGCTAGTAACAGACTTGTCTACCCAACTTCCTGATGCCACATTAATGCTCTGACACTCTTCATGAAGTCAGGGCCAAATTGCATCATGTTATGAAAAGCAATCAGGGGAGTCAAAGGGGAGGAAGGTGAATGCTTAGTCTGGATCCCGTCTGCAGGCTGTTAGCTGAGCTGGCCTGAAACAGGAGAGGTAAAAGAGAAAGTCACAGGCTGTCCTAGGCTGAATAGAAGCATGAAAAGAGGGCTTCCCTCTTCCTATAATGGGATCTGTTGGGGCATTATATGGATATCATCTGAGTCTGGGAATAGGGCAAACTGTTTTCTGTGCAATCTCCATTTTAAACTTAATATCACAGAGTAAGTCTATGTCCAGGGTATTCAAAAGGAGCAAGACAGACACGCACACAGACATGCAGTATGAATTCCTCAAGTGGACCATCCCAATCATAAGTGCTATATTACGATGTATCCAAAAGCAAGCTACAAGGTAATCCAAGTTCATGGCTTTTAGGTAGTTCTCATCTCAGGTCTCCTCCAAAATCACAGGCACTGAGAACTGGAGACTAACAAGGTACTGCAGTTACGTCTTTTAAAAGCACAATAGCCCCTACCTCTGACATTCATACATATGCAAAGAAAAACAAATCCAAATGCCAAGCAATTAATTTTGTATGAATGCCAACATGTGCTTTCAAAGTCTGGCTCCCTAGTAGGCTTCTCATTGGATTTAGACATCAGAGAGAGACTTAAATGAAGGACAAGTCATGGCATGCTTAATGTACATTAAAGAGGATAACAAGAAGGAGGAGTTAAACTAGCATCCAATGGAGAGGTAAGGAGAAAGATAAGGCTAGACAGATGTGCTCTTATGTACAGATCCAGTTTCAGTATTCCACTTACTCCATTTGCCTTGCTCAGAGCCTGGAAGTATATGCTGTAGCTTTTCAGGGGAGAAAGTGGAGCATTCCAGTAGCCATTGTAGGTTTTGTTGTCACCCACTGTGAAGGGCTGAGTGACGGGCAGATTGATGGGTTTCAGCTCAGCTGCAAAGTAGTGTGGTGAGTCCAGACTGGAAGCGTTCTTGTAGCTCACCGGGACAGAGAAGCACTCGATGATGTCTGCAGCTCTCCGTGCTTTCTGCAACTTCTCCTCCTTGACAACTAGTTGATAGACACTAGGAGGGAGAGAGGAAAGTAAGATTAGAGCCTCAACAGCCTACAATATCAAGAATGTTTCCAACAATAAAAGACAATAAAGCAAAGTAAGAAATACACAGGTACAACACTGCACACGCAGTTCTTGCACACCAGTAACAGTGGCAGTGGCCGCTATGTGGGCAAGATGCTGATCACTTCGTTGACTTAGTTGAATAAATCAAGATACACTTTGGTGAAAGCCAGAATAATTTCAAAAATGTCATTCGTTGGAAAAAGGAGTGGCTAATAAAACATCAAACCTATAATGGATATTCCATGTCCTGAAAGCAGATGCTTTCTTCTTCAGTTGAATCACTAACCAAGTTGAATCACAAACTGCTTTGGCCAAGCAGTGATTCTGGTAGAGCAGAGCATCAGAAAGTGGCAATGGGGTCAGGTCTCTTTTGAAATGGCTTCAAGGTGAGAAGGGGGTTGAATAGCTCTCCAAATTTACTTTTGTTTCAGGAAAGAACTCTTCATATTCTTTCCAATTCTATGAAATGTTAAAACTTTTCAATTCCTGCTAAGCCTCTGACCTCTATGATATATAACAGCAATCTTGTTAGTTCTAGCTCACTATTTCAGGCTCAGAGTGGTTGCAAGGCATTCAAATCAGACTCCCAGACTGGTTTGTGCTGGAAGGAACCTTAAAGCTCATCCAGTTCCAAACCCCTGGCACAGGCAGGGACACCTTCCATTTTATCCAATCCCAAACACTCTTATTTTCTGGTTATAGAAAATGTTTCCTTTATGTATATACATAAATATATATGGTTAAAAAGCAATTAATCTCCTTTCAGCCTATGCAGAGGTGAAGGGTTTCCTCCCCCTCTCTCCTAAGCAGCATTCAAAAACTGCCACTCCTCTTGGTTATCCCACTCGCAAACAATGAACCTATGGACTTGTCCATATTCAGAAAAGGGGTAGCTCCCAGGAATGTGGATCACCAGATAACTGCACTCTTTCCATAATCATTAGGGACAATCATTTGATGACATTCTCAGTTTCTCCTGTGACAATATTAACATATGCTCCACCAGCACGGGCACTCTTTTTATCATAAGCAAGAGTTCTGAAACATACAGATGCTAATAACAGATACTCTTTTTCCTGTATTCTTTCTCATTTTCACTTCCCTACTTACTCATTGACACATTTCTTCCCTTCACAGGGATAACTCACTCTTCAGCAACCTGAAATCTCACTTTTGATATTTATTCTTTCGGTATAACTTGAGGTGTCGCTGGAGGCACAACTATATGTTCATGACCATTCAACTGAAATGTAATAGATGTCCCATTTGTGTTCAGAGTTAAAACCCCATTCATCTCCTGCCCAAACACTGTCTCCTTTTCTATGAAACAAGTATCTGAGCTGAAGCTGCTGTCACTGTTCTCCCTGGTGGAACTCAGGATGCGCGACTGACTGCTTGCTTGGCACCTTTATCCTTCATGCCCCATTCACATCACCTGACACGGCACGTCCATCTGTGGGTTCTTCACCTGCCTGACCTGGTGACTGTCATCCTTTAGCCCCACTCTTCACTCTGCTTTTTGGTAGTGGTCAAGAGGCCACTCTCAGCAAGTAGGCGATAAAAATAAGGAGATCTCCAAGTGTTCGAGTGGCCAAGAGTGCATCTGGTTTCAGAGATTGCTCTGGACTGGTGATTACTACCCTGAGAAATTGCTTCTGCATAAAATAATTATTTTAGGTCTCACTTTCTGACACTTTAATCTCAGTATTTTAATCTTGCAGGACCCTCCCAAGGGCTGGATTCACTCCCAGCCAGTGCACAAACTGATGCAATCTCATCTTTTTTCCCTTGCCCTGCTGCAGCTCTGTCTTTCAGGCTGTGTCCTCTTCCTCATGTCCTGCTTTTACCTAGGAGTCAGAATTAGGGCATTGGCAGAGATCAACTTCCCTGCATTAACCAGCAAGGGGCTGCAAGGCACATCAAGTTCTCCCATACCTGCTACCACCAGCATTCAGATGCTCTCATAACTCTTTACATTTTCATTGGAGCAAGATACCAATGATCCTACGTCTGAATGAAATTCCTGTGAGAATTTCATTCTTTGAAGCTTTAAAGTAGATGTGTTGGGGGAAGGGGGCATCATTCCATCCCAACACATCCAGTCAGTTGCCAGCACCTATAATAAATGCTCGGAGCGATGCAGAGATCTTGCAGCCGCTCCAGCCGGTGAGTCGGCTTCATTTGGAGCTCAGCTCAGATGCCTCTATACAAATGCCCGTAGCACAGGGAACAAACGAGGCATTAGAAATGTGTCCACATCTACAGGAGTATGATATCATAGGCATCTCAGAAACGTGGTGGGATGGCTCCTATGACTGGTGTGTTGGAATGGAAGGTTACAGGCTCTTTAGGAAAGACAGGCCTGG
>JANRGW010003978.1:0-25202 GCA_024733675.1 Psilopsiagon aymara | reverse complement strand
GGGCGGCTCCGTGCTGAGGAGGAGCAGGGTCCGGGGCACCCCGCCGGTCTCAGTCCCGCCCGGCGGTGAAGGAGGGCGGCAGCGGAGGCCGCGGGGTGCCGGGGCTGAGGGAGGGTCGCGGGTGTGGGGGAGATGGCAGCGGGGCTCTGGGCCGGCGGCTGCTGGCAGCAAGAGTAACCGGGGCGTATCGGCTTCATCCTGAGGAAAGACCGCGTTTCATCCTGGATGGAAGTGCCACAAAGGCCAGCTGTTTCCTAGAGGATGCGGGGAAATGCAAGGGAGAATAAAAATAATAAAACTAAATCACGCTTATTATACGGCTGCCCGGTGCTGTGTGGGGAGCAGCGCCGGCTCCAGGAACCAGAGAGCAGCTGCCAGTTTATGACTTTATTCATTTTCACATTTAGATATTACAACAAAACTCTTAATGACAAAGGGTAACAAGTACTATAGGAGGAGAGGAAAGAAAGCAGTGTTCTAACTGGTTTGATATATAACCGTGAACTTCCAGAGACAAGACTCAACGTGAGTTATAAACACTCACATACGCTCACTGGTAAGAAAACTCACATGCAAATACCCACACACTCACCCACAAAACACTCACGCACACTCACAGACCACACTTTTGTACTCACACATAACCCATGTTGTAACCTACTTTGCTTCGAAGGCAGCCCACTGAAACATTGAATGCTGCTGTAGCAACAACAGGTACCAGGTTAAAATATTGCAATATAAATGAAGTGTTACTTGATACACAGGTTTTTCTCCAGAGACACTAGTGTGTATTTGCAAGTAAGGGACCCAACGCTCTGTTTTAATGAGGGAGGAATATTTTTTCAACACCAACACTTTGTAAGGAGAAATGAGACCATGTGTAGAGCGGGAACATTCATTTTAAAGGAGGATGATGATAAATAGCTTAGCTTCTATGTTGAGTTCCAGTAAAGAGCCCAAACCAGAGTGCACTGTGAATGGAGCAGGCACCGTTATCAAACCCTGGGTTTTGAAACTGAAATACTCCCTTGTTGCTGTGGAAAGACAGACAGCACTGCTGCCTCACATCTTCAAACCAAACCAGACCAGCTTCATTTCATGCTGACAGTTACCTGGAGACTGTAGAAATCATAATGCCAGAAATAATGCAAGAATGTAGAGAAAGGGCATCAGGTTTATACACTCTAAATTTAGTATACTTTTAAGAGAGTGTGAAAGTACAATTGTTTCAACAGCTCTTCACTATCCCACACTATAACTGTTCTTCATCAGCAGGAGTGTCTGAAGAGGAGCCAGCATTTGCTCATATTATGGCTGCATTGTCTGTGCAATGCTGTTGGTACAGATACAATAGCATCGGATTCCACACACCGCCCAAGATGGTACAAAAGATAGAAAATAAACTTCTGTGGAATCGAATGATCTGAATGTTCAAAAATCAGGTGTGACACTGGTGCTTTCCCTAGAGAGAAGCAGGGGATCATTAACAATGGCTCTGATGGAGTAACCTTTCTGCACAAGGATGCTTGTGAGAAATTTGCAGCTGAATCTAGAGACAAAGTGCAGCTGTCCTGGCTGGTTGGGAGTGCTGAGGGTGCTCAGATACCTCCGTCCCCTTCCTGCTGAGGAGTCCTGTCAGTGCCCTGCAAGTGTTGGGCTTTGCTAGTACATTTCTGTCCCTCACATATGGACAAGGACTTGCAGCTACTTTGGTGTTCTGTTTTTTAACTATTATTTTATTTATAGGCCTCTCTCTTGTGCCCTCTCTCAGACGGGGCTGTGTCTCCAGGCAGAGAACTGTTCGGGAAGCACTGGGAACAAGAGAGCCTGGATCCTATGGATGCACTTCACTGAGAAAGCAGCCTGAATTTAGCTCAGCCGCCTGTTACCTTCACCCATTGAGACATCCAGTGTCACAGGGCACTTGCAGCCTTCCTCCTGTCAAGGGAACCACCAGTTCAAACACCAGGGCAAGACGAGGGCAGGAGAATTTGGTCTGGCCTATACCCTGTGGGCTGTCCTACTTCCTTGGCCTGGCTCTCCAGCATCTCCTGCCAGGGGATTCTTACCAAGTCATAGCAATTACTTAAAGATACTTAAATTCCTGGCAACTTCAGAGAACATCAGTAGAAGTCAGGGAATTCTTTGCCATATGCAGTTTCCAGTTCCACATCCTGAGCCAGTTTGGCCCAAGTTCTGGTTGGTTTTGTGCTTTTTTTTTTTTTTTTTTTGCCATGGAAATCGCAGCCATGTCATTCTACTGACACAAAAAGGGAGGAGAACATCGAGCGCTCTAAGCACAGGCTTAGAGAATCTGAATGACAAGCATGCTTTTTACGTGCGCTAAATAAATCTCCCCATTACACTTGTGTGGAGAACTATAATTAAGACTTGGGAAGATCATCTGTAAGGACTCACAGGCTCATGTCAGGAAACGCATAAAACCCTCTGCTGGAGAAGAAATAACAGTTTGGGAAAGCAATACATCTGACAGGAAACACAGTTTTCCAAGTCCAGACCAAACCCTTGGCTCTCTGCGCAGAGGTGTGGCCTGCAAGCAGAAACACCCCAGTGCTGAGATGCCCTGGAGCAAAGAGCTGTGCCAGCCACGGGCATGTGGGAGAAGAGATGATGACAAACTGTTCTGATGATCCCGTCCACCCTGACTCCTCTGGCATTGATGTAACTGTGCTCTCTGATTGTGAGCGGATGGAAAGAAGTAGGTGGGAAGTGGTGAGGCAGCATCACAGAAATCTGTAGAGAGGGCTGCAGAGGTTCTCCAGGGCTCTGAATTCATGTGATATCTTTTAGAAACAAAAGGCCCAAGTGATGAGATATTTCCTCAGCAAATAAATGTTCCTTGATCCTCCAGAGACAGGTACACTGTGCTGGCAACAGAAACTGGAGGAGCCTGTTGGGCAGAGTGCCTTCTTACAGCCAGGGACTCATGGTGACAGGAGAGGTCATGGTCCAGAACTGTCCATCCAGGAGAACTGGGGCTTGAGCCCTGGCCAGGTGCTGCCCTCCATGTGCTCAGTGATGCCAGCACACCAGGGGATGAAACCCAGAGCACCTCATTGCTGGAGCTCTGATACTTCCATTGTTTCCAAAACCCTCGCAGCAACTTGGAAATAAACATTTCACTCCCAACCACTTTGATCCTTTTCCTCCCAGCAAACAACCCATTTTCACTGTATGTTTAGAAACCAACTGAAATTAACACAGCTTTGCTTTAATTTCTCACTGGAGCAAAAAATGATCTCAGTGCTGCTCTAGGAGAAGGGGAAGGTGAGACAGCAAACCTGTGACTAACCTGCTCCCAGCACAGATCACATAAAACCCTGTTTTGCATAGGGCCTGCAAAAAGATTTGCTATTTATTTTACAGGGACTCTAGCCATCATCTGATGACTACTCAGCACTAGCTGTGTTAAGATGGCTAAAATAATCCTGGTGATAAGGCAGATCGACGACAAGTTTCCTCCCAGCAGAGATGAGAGGGGTGTGGGTGTTGCTTGCAGAGGAGATGAAGAGGCTGGCATCTGCTCAGAATGAACAGTGTGCATGAACATTTACAAAGATTCCTTGGGATCTCTCCATACACCTCTTTAAAATGTCCTGCTCTTGCTGCAAATACCACTAGGGATTTCTTCCCTTTGATTCTGCTCCACAGCTCAGCAGCTGACATCATGAGGAGAGGAGGAGGAAGCAATCCAAGGAAAAACATTCAGGCTGCACACCAGGAAGAAACTTGAGACTAAGACGGATCTATTTATATCTGACCTGAAATGGGCTTTCTGAATGGGAAGCTGATCTGAGCGAAGGCAAGATGCTAGGCAGAAGGTGATGTAGTGCTGAACACAGGCACCCACTCGCTGGCAGAATGCATCTGTCTGAGCCACAGGGAGAAAAGAAACATGAGGAATCAGCGAGGTGCTCTCTTCAGTCCCAGCATGGGGAAGCTGCAGCTGGTGGTGCTGTGTGGGCCATCGTGCTGCAGTTCTCCATCCGTTTAGGGTAGGTTCCTTGCTGGGGTTGGGCACAGGTTGAAGGAGAAGCTCTGAGTGACTCTGGTGATGTGCCTGGAGGGTGAGAGGGGATGCCTTGGCAAGTGCCTCCAGGGCCTGATGCCATTAGTACTGCTCGGAGAAGAAGGAAGCATGGAGAGTGGGGGGACTGGCACCCTCTCCAGGCGGGGTGCAGCTGCCGTCCTCAGAGTGTTCTGACAGCTCCCCGTATTCACTGTTGTAAAAAGTCTGGCCTCCGACTTGAGACCCATACGACGGACGACATCTGCCCCGCAGGTCGGACTGTTCCCCTGGCAGCTCCGCAGTTCGGCTGGGCCCTTTACTGCTGGGAGGGAAAGACACACAGAAGATCAATCTGAGCACTCTTGGAAACCCTCTATCCTGCTTAGAGAGATCCCAGCTTCAGGAATCATATGCTAATGCACAGGGCAGAGGCAGGGTCAGGAATGGACCTACACCTCTGTTTCAAAGCACACCACCAGGTCTTGCTCTAAACCTAGGCACAGCCCATATGGCTTGTGGAACATCTGCATGTAACCCAGTGATAGAGTTATTTCAGCTGTTCTAGATATGTTTGGGAAGCTGAGGGAAAGGCTGGGTTGCGAATGAGCAGGAAGAGACAAGAGACATTGCCACAATTGCTCCTAGACCTGGCAGGAGTTAACAGAAACTGATACAGACCAACAGCCAGGGTGGGGGAAAGGAAATGAAAGAAGATGATAAAGAAACTGTGGGAGGAAATCAGCAACCCCATCTCAGTGCCTGCCAATACCAAGTGATTGGCAAGAAGTCACAAGAACGGGGGCAAAGGCACACTCAAGGACGGGTTTAAGGGCAGTGTTTTCCAGAAGATGGGATGCCAGGTAGCCCATTGTGTCTAAGGAATGTGCCTTAGGGAAAGGAGGACAAGGACAAGAAGCAGGAGACAGTCCAATACAACAGCAGAGAGGCCACAGGGCTATGGGTAAGGGAAAAGGCAACAACCAGTCTGATTTGATGTTAGGAGCAGAGGTGAGGAAGAGGCTTGGGACTAGTCTTGTCTACACATGAGCTGATGGCTCACTCAACACACTGTCATGGAGACAAGGTCCCAGCCTGCCTTGGCACCAAGCAGAGAGTGAGCTGGTCAGGTTTGTGCCCAGTTTCCATTCAAGTCTGGGACAGGACATAACCATCCATTGCATCCTTGGTGTGTAAGCTAGGCCTGCCAGGCTCAGTACTGGCACGTGAGAAGTCCGAGGGCCTGCACCATCCCTGCAATGCCACATCGGGCATGACATGGGTCAGGGCTGTGGGAGGGAGGAGGTGGTGACAGCCACATAGTTTCCATCCATCCCACCTGACACATTTCACCAGAAAGTGTCAATAAGCATTAAGAGTCTTATCAACCCCGTCACTCCGCTGTGCCTCATTATCCTAACACATTCTCACTGAATGGGCACAGTTTATATTTTTAAACCCTAGGAAGCAGCAGGCAGGTCTGTTCTTTATGCATTTTGCCTCTTGTTAATGTGCATGGACTTATCTGGCTCATGGCCCAGAGCCCTGCTGCTCCTGCAAGCTCCAAGAGGTGTATATCCTATGGGGAGACACCAGGAGCTGCCTGCTGATCTCACTGCATTTGGCAGCAGGGAGGGCTGAGTGGCTAGACTTAAGGAGTACCTGAATCCACCTTCTTTTCTGTGTCGGTTTTCTATCCTCTCAAATTCCTCAGATGCCAGAACCATCCCACTGTCTGTCTGATTGTCCTGGAAGGAAGCAACAGGAGTTATCAGTAACATCCCTGTCGACTGATCAGAGTGGGAAGGGAGGAGGAGTCATTCAGGAGATGAGATCATGTGTGTCTATGGCAGGGAAAAAAGAGCAGGGGCACTTCACCAGCATGCTCATTGGTCTTGCTGGAAGTGATTTTCTTCGGTGCCTTCTTAAAAGCGCCACAAGTGTGCAGTTCAGTGCCACTTTTGGGGAAGAAAAAATTAAAGTTCTCTGTCTGAAAGATGTATTACCATCAAATCTGTGAGAGGTGAGATTTCCCTCTGAGACTAAAGGTATGACTTAAGTTCACTAGAGGAGATCCTAAGTACCAGCCCAGTTCAGAGAGGCCAGGAGGGCCTCTACTGCACACTGTTGTGTGGGCCAGGATACAGGAGGTACAAGCATTTTGGATTTACCTAGTCCTGGCTGGATTTCAGTATGCTTATCCAGGCCATGTTCACAGATTTGAGAAGGGGGGAGAGCAGGCTCTTTTCTGAGGTCCTTTACAGGCCACTTGCTTTCAGATCTAACCTCCCTATTTCACATTAGGCAGTATGAATTGTGCTGCGGAGAAGCCGCTATGTGCCAGGTGAAGAAATGAATGGGCATAGGACTGGATGGACTGAACAGGAATGACACAGACAGACTGACATTAGATAGGAGTGATCTTCCTTCCACGATCCTAACAACAAGTGTCAGGAAACAGATGAACATTTCTTTGCCCCCTGCTCCACTCCACTCAGATGCTACTCACCGGGTGTGCCTTGTACATTGTATGTGTCATGGGAAACTCTTCAAATGTCTTTATCCTGGATGGACACCTGATCTGATTTCCTCCCGTCAAACAACCAGGGAATGAGACACAGTTGTAGTATCTGCTGACAGAAGCAGACTGTACTCAGTAAAACCAACAGAGTCCATGTCCTGAATAAACAGGACCCAAATTAACCTCCCCTCGGTGCAACCAAAGTAAGCAGGGAGGGGGGTGACCCAAATGGTGGATTCTGGGGGAGGAATGGGGTCACCTTAGGCCTCTCAAGCCCATACTACTTCTTCAGAGGGGAACACCCAGATTGTCTCTCCAGCTTGGATAAGCAGAATAATGTCAAATAGATCCCAGGAATCTCACTATCACAGCTTTCCAGGGATGAAGAGCCTAGGTTTAATTGCTTGGGTTAGTTAGAAATAGATAGGATGAAGCTCCTGCATTAACAGAAGGGCAGGGTCCCAGCTGACACCTTTCCTCAGCTACCTGGTGAGCCATGACACCTTTAGTGAGATGTGATGCTCTGGCAGTGTAGCTGGAGGCAGGAGAAGGAATGTCCTAGGCTTACACATCAAGGGCTCTATCTCATCAGGAAAGGAAAGTGATTTTGTTTTTATAAACAAGATGCTATGGATCACAGCTGATCCCCTGGGGTTTTCCCAACATTTTGCTGTTGGGTTCTCCCCATATCCCTCCTCAGGCTCAGGCTGTTGGCTGCCTGATGAGCTCTCTCTGCCCTTTCCAGAGGGGATTCACCTTGCTGCTAGGCTGTGACAGCGTATCCTCATGTCAAAGTCCTCTTCATCTGAGTTTTGCTGGGCAGAGGAAGGCACCTGGGAGAAACCATCATCTTCTGAGCTGTGAGAGTCGTTCAGTGGGATGTAATCCTTTCCTTCCTAGTAGGAAGAATAGTGAGTGGCCTTACAAGGAGGGAAAGGCTCTCCCACAGGAAAGGGCTCTACAAGAAGCTGTCAGAGCTGGGGAGAAAGATTCTGGTTTATGTCTTCTTTTTTTCTCTGGAACAGAATATCTGGCTGGGGATTTCTATACCCTCTGCACTAAGCAGCTGCAAATGTTGCAGGTGTGTGGAGCTGTGTGTGAGCCGGAAAACAACCCAGTCCTGCGGCACTTGCAGTTCTCCAGCCTACACATTCAGAGCACTGTGCTCCCGTGGGCACATCATTGGGGCTTAGTCATGCCTGTGCTGGGATCCAGTGCTGAAAGGTTAAGATCAGGGGTGTCAGGATGAGCCAGTACTCATATTTAAGCATTTAGCTATCATCTGAAATGGAACATCAAGAAGTTAAAACCAGAGCTGCACGCTCATTGCAGTTGAAAGTCCTGCTGAGTTACTGCATAGCAGTGATTAATAATAGTTTCAAAGAAATCTGTGTATCTGACTGCTATAATGGAACAGTTGTTTGGGTCACATGGCCCTGACATTTAGATTCAGGGATGGAGTTTCAGAACTCCTGGTGAAGGCCTGGTTTTCATTATGCAGGCGTGTGGGAGGCAGGAGTGCCAGGGCCTTGAGTCAGCTGAAAAATTTCAGATAATCATCTGGGGATTAGGATGGAAATGCTGGAATGATGACTGAGAGGGCACCTGCCCTGAACGGAGTGGAGCTGTATTAGGATGCAGCTAGAAGGCTACAACAGAAATGAGCTCTCCAGGAGCTCTGGGAAATG
Organism: Psilopsiagon aymara; assembly: GCA_024733675.1. Lineage (NCBI taxonomy): Eukaryota > Metazoa > Chordata > Aves > Psittaciformes > Psittacidae > Psilopsiagon > Psilopsiagon aymara. Next base: position 16,966 of record JANRGW010003978.1, on the reverse strand, counting down.
GATCTCTCTGATCCAGGAAACCCTGTGTTATCACTTGGCCTATATGGAAGTATTGCATTGGCCAGGAATGAGAGGAGGGCACAGCAAGGGACCTAGTGGTGGGAGAAGAAAGAGCTGTCTGGAGCTGAGCAGGGACACTGAGAGGTTTTCACCTGCTGGACATTTTCCTGAAGAAGGTTCCCCAGTATCTCCACCAGATCGGAGAACGTTGGTCTCTCCTTGGGATCACCATGCCAGCAGCTCAGCATTATACGGTATCTGCCAAGAAGAGATGTTCAGTTTATGCCACTTCCTTCCCTGCTCTGGACACTCTAGATAGCTCTGATTTGAATCCATCTGGCCTGTCCTCCAGGCAGCTGCCTGGAGTGAAGGATGTGTTGGCTTATCCCCCACCTTGGCTGAAAGGTCTTTGCATCCCACAGAGGAGCCTGTTTTGCCCTGTGTTGGGATCTGGGAGGTTGCTGACTCACATTTCTGCTGTGGCATACTCTGGAGCTCTCATCCTGGTACCGTCTTTGAGTCTCTGGCAGAACTCCTCGTTGATCTGGACTCCAGGGTACGGAGATGCCCCTAAAAGAGGTTTGAAGAGGGGTGGGATGTGGAATGTGCCATCAGAAAACAGTCCTTCTGAGACCGCCCTTCCTCCCAAAACACTGGGAGATGTGGTCGCTTCTCATATACAGCCCAACTCCTTAGTGCTGGCTGAGACAGCCTTCTCTGCCTCAGTGAGCTGGAGGCCATCTCTGCATGCCTCTCTCCCCTTCACTCTGTTCATGGGTGGATATGACCTCCACATTTTTTTTGCCTACATGGATGTCTCTTCCCATCACATCCCTGAGACATTCTTCAGAGTGTCAGGGCCTCCTGCATAGACTCAACACCAAACTGCTATGTGGGAAGAGAGGTCTCCCTCAGAGTCATGTAACCCTCATTAGCACTCACCGAGTGAGAAGATTTCCCACAGGAGGACCCCAAAGGACCAGACATCACTCTGGGTAGTGTAGACCTTGTCAAAGATGCTCTCTGGAGCCATCCACTTGAGTGGGAGACGGGCCTACAGGAGGGAGAGGCAAAGGCAAAAGTGTTCACTCAGGGACGTGTCCCAGGACAGCCCTTCTTGTAGGAATGAGATGAAACAGATGAAAGGAAACCAGATAGCCCTGCTCCTCTCTCCATGGAGGAATGGAGGTTTGGTTGGGCCAGAAAGGGGATGAAGACACTGAAAGGGGGAGGAAACAGTATAAAGAAAGAAGAGTAAGTTAATGACAGACTGAAGGGCAGAAGGAAGGCAACAGAGGTCTGCTGGTAGAGGAGAAGAGCACATACATCACTGGGCCAATGGTTCCTGATCCCAGACACACAAGTGGTCCCATTCTTCCTTTTTACTCAGTTTATTCCATCCTCAGAGTAGTCTATGAATAGCTAAAGGGGACCTAATCTGTATAGGGTTTGAGAGGATGGCACTCACGCTGCCTTTCCTGACATAGTCTGGGTCCTTGTAGATGTCCCGGGCCAGGCCAAAGTCGCAGATCTTCACCACATTGTTCTCTGACAGCAGAATATTGCGAGCTGCCAGGTCTCTGTGAATGCACTGAGGGCACACAAACAGGAAAGGGGAAACTCAGAGGAACAAGAACCACCATCAAAAAGTACAGAGCATCCCCCTCCCCTCCTGAACCTAAGCTGTAATGGGAGAATGGTGGAAGTGGGAAGGAGTTAAAGACAAAAATTTCAGAAGGAGATGGTTTAGGAGAGGATGAGATGTCAGAGGACCTATTTCCCACCTTTGTGTACACAGGGCTACCTCAGACTTCCTGAGAATTGTGAGGCAGATCACTGAATCTCTCTGTGTGTCACATGTAAAGTAGCTGTAGGCAGGTCTTATCTGGTTAGGCACACACAGAAGAAGAGGGGAGCAAAGGAAAAGGTGAACTCACCTTTCGGGATGCCAGGAACTCCATGCCACGTGCCACCTGGAAGCTGTAGCAGATCAGGTCTTCCATTGTCAAGGGACTTTGCCACAAGTCATCCACTGTCCAGGAGAACAAGAAAATGATTAGACAGTGAGCGATCTCTTGTTCTCCTTGCCTCTCTCCAGGACTGTGGGATGCAACCAGCCTCTTGGTGAGACACAACTAGTCCTCAGCGCTAACCAGAGTAACCAGTTTCCCTCTAGGATTTTCTGCTTAGGCGGCACATGGCAAGAACTTGCTTAAGTGTGAAGAGAACAAGTCCAGCCGCCAGCACGTGTCAGACAGAGCTGTAGGAAACAGGGCTGGAAAGGACATAGAGGGTCAGCTCATCATTCCTGTCCTAGGGAAGACCCACTGAGATCCCCCTCAATTTTCCTTTCTTTAGGCTAAAAAAATCCAAAGGAAATTAGTTCTGCTTTCTGGGCTTTGAGTCCATTACAAGAAACAACACATGACTGCATTACCCCTGTTCAGGGATTTTCCATGCAACAGTGATCAACTCCAGCTCCCTGCTGTCATGCCCTACCCATTCCCCAAGCTATCCAAGTCTGGCATTGTTTTGGTGGGCCCAGTGAGGAGCTGCTGCCAAGGCTGGAGCGTTACCTTCCTGGATCAGCTGTGCTGTCGGGCTCTTGTGCAGCAGAAAGCGGTTGAAGATCGCGCTGTCACTTGTCCCAGACCGACTCCTCCTGTCTGCTCTCACTGCCTCCACGATGGACTGGACCTGAATGCGCAGCCTGGGAGACTTCTCCTGGCAAGGAGGCAAACCCAAAAACCTCAGCAGGCAACGCACACTGTAACCCCTGCACCCATGAGCTGCACAGCCTATTCCTGTCCTTAGACTGTAATTCCATCTTGGAAGCACTTATCTTCCATCACAGAATGAAATTGCTTCCCTGATGTGCACATAATCCAAGATCACTCTGTAAAGCTGATCTGCTGCTAGACAGAGGGTGTCTTTGCGACAATGTCAGATCATGTTTCAGGCTATACATCTTCCCTCCATAGCCATGGGACAGGTCCCTAGGGGCAAAGGAAGCTACTTACCCTGTAAGGACTGAATCCTTCTCGCTTGGTCCGCAGGTAGTTGGAGAGGTTTCCGTACTTGCAGAACTCAACAATAACCATAAGTGGACCTGGCAAGAGGGCACCCAAGACAGGAGAGGAGGTAAGGGCTTAGGTTGGTCAGAGTTTGCCCCAAATCATGTTACATGCAGCCCTGTTGAGCTGTGGCACCTGCCCTAAGTGCACACAGACACACCAATAACATCCCCAAAGTGTCCCTGTGGTCACACATGCAGCCAGCAGAAAGGACACAGGGGATAAACACTGATCTCTGGAAACAGGCATGGCCTATTGCCCTGTGATAGTTACCATTGGGTTTGGTACAGGCACCCAGCAAATTCACGACGTTGAGGTGGTTCCCAATGTGAATGAGAATCTTCAGCTCCGACATCAGTGCTTTGTGCTCGCTTGCAGTAGCTCCCTCTGGAAACACACAAACCTTGTCACGATGCTCCTTACAGCTTTTCACTTCCCCTCACCAGCCTTCTCTTAGCACAGTGTTGACGGGAGTCTTGCTGAGGAGGCTGTGACCCTGAAGCCTTGGTACATTTTGTTATTACATGTATTCCATATGAAATGTCAGGCTTGTCTGGAGATCCCAGGATCCCTGATGTACCACATAGGGTGCTGCCTGCAGGGGCAGGGACCCATAGCAAGGGACAACACAACTTGTTCCCAGTACATTTTTCCTTGCAATAGTTGTGCAGGGAAAAAGATCACTTGGGGCTTACATACAGATGCACACGTTTGAATCTTTGCCCTTTTGGCCTCCAGACAGAGATAACGAGCCATAAAACAATTTGAAGGAAAATTAGAAACAAAAGGCATCTGAGTGTCTTGATCATTACTGGAGATAGGAGCTCTCTCAGCTCAAACCTAGAATATCTTTTTATGATTCCCGTCCAGCAGCAAACACAGTGCTGTGACCTTGCCAGCCCCCTGTGCTTCATCTTCTCTCTGAGTGCTCAATTCACATCAAATCTTGATCCTCTCTTTTACCCTTAGGGTGTGTTCTCTGATTTTCTGTGCCTTTTCATGCTTCGCAGCTTCCCTATATACATTTTGCCTTACTTGAGAGTTTGTACATTTAGTCTGAGACAGAAGCATGCTTTTGAGCTGCAGCTAATGGGTCAGGTGAGAGCCATGCCTCAAAAGAGTAAAGGCAAGCTTCCCTCTGAAATTGCTGTGAAGGTCATCTGTACACTTGCATGGTAAGTACTGCTGAGATGGGCCAGGATCTGGTTTTCACGTACAGGCCTCTGCTGGCCAGAGACTGTCTAGGTATTCCGTTGTGTGCCAAATGAAAATGTTTCAGATGCCTGTTTGTGGCGATGAAAGCTTGAAATCTCACCTTGGATTGATCAGGCTTTGGGATGCAAAGCCAGTTTAGCCCTCAGAGCAGGTTAAGAGCTTCAGCGTCCTTCCTTACCCAGCTCTGAACCTGATCCATAAACATAACATACAGGCACACTTGGGAGAAGGCAACTGGGTGCAATACTTTCTTTAGTGACCTGCCAAAGAGGGGCTCTGGATTCTTGTTTGTCCTTTGAGACGCATTTAATTCTTTGCCTTTATAAACAGCTAAATTTCCTTGACATCTGAGTTCCCCAAGTCTCTACTGTCTTTCTGCCACTTGCCTCCCAGTGCAGCTGAATGAGGCTAAAGCACCCATGAGGGGAGGCCAAAAGGATCAAGTGTGTTGAGGCCAAGAAGCCATAAACTAAGAGGCTGTCTCCAGCTCCTCTCCCCTAGATCAGGTCTGGCTCAAGCAGAAGCACCCAGGAGTGTTTGTGGGAGATAAAGCATTTTCCAGGGCCTTAACAAATGCCTTATGCAGAGGACAGGCATCTACAGGGTGGACATTCCCTAGCAGATGTCTCATTCTTTGCTGTCTACGCTGACTGTACATCCTGCTCCACTGTCCACGTACCTTTCAGCATTTTGACTGCTACGGTCTCACAGCTGTTACTTTTATTGATCCCAAATGCTGATGCTTCCACCACCTTCCCAAAGGCACCGTGACCCAGGACTTTACCTATAGGTAAGGAGAGAGGCAGTGTGAAGGAAGGCAAGTGGAGCACAGGCAGAATGGAATGAAAAAAAAACCCCAAATCCTAACAGGAAACCATGGGAAGAAGAAAAACATCATAAAGGAAAAGGAAGGAGTGGAACATGTGCCCTTCCCAGGTGGCTGCTTGCTCTGTCGGTGAGAATAAGAGAAGGGATGAGGGAAGGAACAGAGACAGAGCTGGCATGGACAAAGCAGAGGAAGGAAATGGCCCTGCAGAAGTGAAGGGCTGTTTGTTGCCCTCGAGCAGAGCGTGTGGGAAAGGTAAATGTGACACCTTGCAGCGGAGCAGCCCGGGAAGCCTTGGCTGCAGCATGCAGTGGCAAGGAAGGGGTCTGGCTCACCCAGGCGCAGGCGGTCCCGCGGGAACTCCCACTTGCTGGAATCATAGGGCAGGTATTCACACTGCTCTTCCAAGGGCACCTCGCCAGGGTCCATGATGATGGAGAGGTAGCCTGTCTTGATGTCTGCATGGGCTGGCTGCAGGAATCAGCCAACACAAAGGGTGAGGAAGGTGCTCCTCTGGCACTGGTTGCTGACTCCCAGAGGGAATTTGGTTCCTTTGCTTGACTCGAGCTGCTTCCCCCGGCAAAGGCCATTCCCTCTCACCTCCATTACCACAACCCTTGTTCTTGGCGGTGAGAGTGCTTGAAACATGACTCAATGACCTCCTTTTAGTGGATGCTGTCATACAGCCCCACATTGCAGCAGTGGTGTTTTCCCAAACCCCCCTATGCCAGCTCCCCTGCCCTGGGACAGTCACGTACCCTTCTGATGTTACAGAAGATAAGGATAAGGAGGATCCAGAAGAAAACAGAGATTACACCAGTCCCAATCAGGATTACAATCTCCACATTGGTTCTGTCATCAGAGCCTGTGGGATGGAAGGGAAATTGTAGCTTCAGAGATTCCCATTCTGTGCCCCAGCTCAGTTTTCCCTTGTGGCCTGCTTCAGGATGTGAGGAGGTTTGTTTGTCTGAGCTAAACATGCTCTGGACTACAGATCCTCCTCTAATAGCACCATGCCACCAGCAAGGCCTAGGAGCTTTTGCTGCCTCCCTGGTGTGACAGGAAAGAGGTGTGGGACTTTGGCCACACTTCTACTCCTACCCCTTCACCCACAGGAGTGTCGTGGCTGCTGGTACCTTCCACAGAGACACTGGCCGAGGAGTTCACACAGCCCTTAGCATTGCAGACGCTGCACAGGTAGAGCCCAGCATCCTCCTCCCTCACCCTCTGAATGCTCAGCCTCTGGTTGAAGTCCGCCAGGTCAATCCCTGTAAGGCAAAGAGGGTTGTGGTCACTCACAGGGAGGGGGGATTAATATACTGGACTCATTCTGGCTCAGAATATGGCTTCTAGTATTTTGCCTGGTTCATTTTAGGTGGGAAAATGAAATTACACCAGCTGGTCGGGGCTCTCTTCTGTGGCCTGACGGCCCCAGAAATAGCCTGGAGGGGCCTTTCCCAGGCAGTGTACGGAGGGGTCAAAACCCCTGCAGACAATGCTGGAGAGGGTTGGTGCCTAGGCAGTTCAGCTGGTGTGTGAAGCTCTGCTTCAGCTCCAGGACCTGTTCCTTTCCCTCTGCAGTGTGCATGGATCCTTCCCATGTTTCTTCCATGGGATCTCTGGGTTGGCCCCTGTGTGAGCAATGATTTCAGCCATTGGGCTGAGGGTAAGAAGATGAATAATTTTTCTCTTTCTGCTCTCCAGCTGATTGTGCACATGCAGACAGTGCTGAACCAGGCCCTAAGGCATAGACTTGGCCAGTAAGACTGCACCAAACTGGGATAGAACACGATTATAATAAGAGTTCAGCCAATTCAGTGAATGGGTGCCTTTGACTGGGCACAGCAACACCCAGAAGCCAGCAGCATTCAGCTCTAAAGCAACCAGCCCACTGTACCTGACACTTCTTCTACCAGTTTCTCATCTTTGTACCAGCTGATTTCAGGAACGTGGTTGCCGTCCACCTTACAGCGCATCTCTATGGAGTCACTGATGTTCACCCAAATGTCTGTCAGGTTCTGCTTGAGGCGGGGGATCTCCAGGGCTGGAGAAGCAGCACAAAGAGGAGGAGGGGAAAACGAGAAACTGATTGATCAAAAGAATATCTGTGTTCTTGGGGGCCTTTGGGTCTCTGACCCCTGCTGAAGGGTGTCTTGAGAACCCAGGTGCCCTGCCTTTGCCACCTTGAGTTTAGCTTGCTTGCGTGGCTTCCCCTGGGGACGGGCTGGGAAGCTGATGGCAGCAAGAGCATCAGCTCTCCTCTGTCACTCCCGCCTGCCCTATGGACCCTCACCCTGCACAGAGATGTATTTCTTGTGGCAGTGCTTCTCCCGGGTCTTCCTGTTCTGCACCTCACACACGTAGTCTCCCTCCTCGCCCAGGGAGATGTTGGGGATGGTGAGCAGCAAGGTAGCATCATTGGAGTCTGGCTGGAAGCGCAGCTCCCCCTGCATTTTGGTGGCATAGTGGTGGACGTTCTTGCAGTCCAGCACGAGGGGGTTGCCCTCCTCGTCGTGGAGCTTGGAGAGGTTCAGCCGATACCACTGCAGGTTCTCATAAGTGTAGTTGTCTGCATTGCAGCTCAGCTGTAGGTCCTGCCCCTCTATGGGCTCTTCCGAGGGCTGGGACTCAATCTCGAACCCGTCTGGAATGGCTTTCAGGAAGGAAGTGAACATGTGAATGAGTTTTCACGGCTGAGCTGCCAGACACAACAAAATTGTCTCCTTGGGTTTAGCTCTCTGAGGCCCTCCCATCCTCATCCAAGGTAAAGGAAACCAATTTAGAGCAGAACTGTGACATGCAAACTGCGGCAACAAACAGCTTAAGCCCAGCAAGCGCTAAGGGATATGCTGAAGTCCCAGGGTCCAATTAAGATGAGGTCACAAGTGAAGCAAGTCTGGGAGCTCTGAATTAGGCTGTTACTGCTCTCAGCTCAGCTGCACATTCTGGACTGCACACATGCCTGCTTTAACACATTGAGTCAGGCTGGACAGCCGCACATGCAGAGCATCACTGGGGCAGCAGCTGAAGATGTTAATTTGCCTCCACAAAAGCTGGTGGCTGTGACAGCACAGGTACTGCCTATGCGGGCCATTAGCCCAGGTTTCTGTGGTCTGTCCAGAGAGGCAAGAAGATAAACCTCTGCTGTGCCCTTGTCAGGCTCCCTGTGCCCAGCAGACAGAGACAGACTCCTGCTAGCACAGGGTACTGCTTATGCAGCTCCTTATGGGCCACGACTGCTGAGCTCTGGCTTCTACAGAATCAGCTTCCTCCCACCACCAAAGCGCGGTGGAGACCGCGCCGGGGTCTCTGGCCAGCAGGACCCGGGCTGGGAGCAGTGCCACTAGAGGATGCTCTCGGACCAAGCACATCCTCAGCTCAGGGAGCTGCCTGGGCCGGGGCCAGCAGGATGTCCCCAGCGCAGGACTTGGGTACAGGCACACCGGCTCACCCCCAGGCCTGCCTGCCAAGCTCTGCCCGTGCTGTCTGCTGCCAGGCTCCAGGCTTTTGCCACTCAGCAGAGTTCTGGGGTAGCTCTGCTTTCGTGTTGGCCTCCCCATCACTGTTTAAGGTGCAAATCCTGAATGTGAATGACAAGATCTGGCAGGTCTAGGGTCCTCCTTGTTTCAAGCAGAGAGCTCATCTGGTGCAGTTGGAGGGGACATTGGCAGTACTCACTGGTCACGTAGAAATAGATCAGCCGCTCGTCTCGACCCACTTTATTAGAGGCAATACACTTGTACATGACTGAGACGTTGGCCTCCTGGATGGCCAGTTTGCTGACTGTCTGATGGGGGAAAAGAGGACAAGGAGTTAGGAAGAGCAAGAGGAGAGAGAAATAGGATCAGTGCTGCTCTCTGGCAGACAGCAAAGCACCAGCAAGCCTAGCCCCAGGTGGTAACTGTAGCTGGGAACGGGTTATGCAAAAATAGCCCCTTATTCAGTAGCCCTTTGTGCATTTCAAGCCTCATCTGCTGGCTCTAGGATCAGCAATGAGGTTTTATTCCTGATCTCTGCTTCTTTTTATGGAGCCCAATCAGCACAGATGCATCTCCATGGAAGTCAACTTCTTGCTAAGCCCCTTGGGTCACCATGCGGACAAGCCTGTGCTCAGTAAGGGGGACATGAATAGGGTGCAGGGCTGAGGGATGGCTAAGCTTTCAAGCTTTATAACAGTGGGGAGAAAGGAAAAGGATGGCAAAGCTCTGATTCTCTGATCCCTCTCCAGTTAAGTGACTACTTGGTGTCCCACAGAGTGCAGTGGAATTTACAGGTACTCACAGACCTGAGAACACTCCTTTAACCCATAAGGGGAAGATAAACCTGTGAAAGCATCCCAGCTCTCACCACTTCAGGAAAAGCTGTCATCTTCTCCCTTTAAGTGTACATAGACAGGGCCCTAAGAGGTTCCTCCTCCCTACTTCCAGCAAGACATGACTAAGACTGGGCAGAGAGCCAGGCTGCTGTCCTGGGAGCACAGAGCCGGGAGATGCTGCCTCCAAATAAGCTGGGAAAGGCAGCAGGGGAGTAAGGGTGTTCTCCTCCTCCCAGCTCACACTTTACATGTGTGAGTGGCCAAATGTGTTGCAAGCACTCCCCTTAGAGGAGATCTGCAGTTTGAAGCACAGGTTTCTCTTCCCTCCCAGTTTAAATGACGAGTGGATCCATGCAATAATCCCTCTAATGAGACAATGCTGAACATGAAAAAAAATTATTCTTCCTACAGGGAAACTACTTTGCCTTTTACTATTCATCCCATCGGGAAGCATTTCCGTTGTAAGTGGCAATGTATTAGCCTGTGTTAATCAAAGGAACTGTATTCATTCAGTGCATATTCAATACAGCTGAAGTGACTTTATTACCAGTACTTTTGTGTGTTGCCTTTTCCGTTTCTTGGGGTTATTCAATACAGCTGAGGTGACCCTATTGCTGGCACTTTTGTGTGCTGCTTTTCCTGTTTCTTGGGGATTTTCCTTCTAATCTGTGCTGTTATGTTTGTGTTGGGCTTTCTGGATTTGATGTCATCCTGCAGTGCATGGCTGTGCGCTGCACACCCTGCGGCTCATTCTGGCCTTTCCGGACAGAATAAAAACCAGAGAAGGGTAGTAGGAGCAGAAAGGCAGAAAGGAGGACAGAAAGCATTTTTAAGGGCATAGCATCCTACTGCAAATTTAAGAGCTCTTTTCTCCCAGAACTCTTGCATGTCCTTGGACCACACGACCAAAGTTGGACCTCCAGGACCGTTACAACTAACTACATGGAATGAGGACACAGCTGAGGAACAGGAGGAAAACAATGAGGAATACAAAGAAAAGATCTAAAAGGACCAAGACCAGAGTCAGATGTGGAGGGGGACACAAGGGCTTCTCACCCAGGAGCTCCTACCGCCCATGCTCGCCTGCCTGGGAAACACCAATCACTGCCTCTCCCTTCTGCTGCTTTGGAAGGAGAAGCATCTGCCCCTGCCACCCTTTTGGCAGTGATGAACTCCCGCCAGGCCAGGGGACGGGAAGTGCCTTTGGAGGTGTGTAGGAAAACAGGAAGTGACTTTCGGAAACAGGGGCCCCTTTGTTTGTTCTGCATCCCTCTGTGAGCGGCTGGTGCCCGACACCAGTGGGAACAGGAACCCCGTCATGGCACAGACCTGACACTTACAGCTACCAGAGAGACAGAAAGAGACAGGCAGCAATCAGAGCATGTAGGTCACATGCTGCAATAAGGGAGAGATGTTCCTTCCAGAGAGGAAACACTGCGATGGAGAAGTGGGCTCTGTGGGGCACATGTGCTGCACTCACAAACCTGCAGCAGAGGGATGCCAGCATCTCCATACCACCCGCACCCCACCGGGATGGGGCAGCTGGATGAAATGCCCCACCACACACATGAGCATTCCCTACAGCAGAGATTTCCTGGTCAGTCTGTGACTCCTGCTCTCTCCTCCCAGCTGCCCAGGCTACTCTGGGGGGTTTGGCTCTGCCAGAACAGCTCATGCAAAAGTGCTCAGAAATGGCCCCTATAGCACACATCCCCCATGCCCTCCCTAGCTGGGTGCCCTGTGCTCAACAGCGATCAGTGTAAATCCTCCTGCACAGTCAGCCCCTGCAGGAGCCTCTCTGGATGCAGGGTAATTCCTCAAAGATGACAGCTCTCCCTCGCCCTGGGGCTGCCTGGTACTGCAGAGCCCCAGAGCTGGGAACGGTCGCTCGTGATTTACTTTAGCAGCAGAGGTGTGAAGCCCTCCCCAAATCTGTCTCTGCCAGCCTTGTTCCTGCTGACCACAAACGACCCCTCCAAGGTGCCTGTCTTCAGCTCCTCACTCCGGATGGGCTTGAAGCTTCAGCCTTACCTTGTTCCGTCCCTCCACAAACTCCACCCAGGTGTCGATGCTCTCGATGGGGTTCACTGCATCCTGCTGCGACACATCTTTCCAGTCCCTGCACTCGGGCATCCGGTCCCTCTGATGACGCTTTGCTGCCCGGTGCCTGCTATTGCTAAATCCAGAAGCAGGAGAAAGAGGAGAGAGATGGAGAGCCGGTCAGCTGGGATAAAGGCAGCAAACCCAGCTTTTGTGTCTGAGAATTGATGCCCCTGTTCTCTAACTCTGCAAAATTTCCTGTGTCTTTCAGTTATCAGTTCTAATGTGGTTTATAAGGGTGCCCCCCAGCCACTAGTGAGGCAAACATCTACAGATGTGAAAATCGAGGCAGGGAACAGATAGAGGTCCCAGGCAGTGTTTTCACTCCCCAAACTGCGGTTTTATCTTTTCCTGCTAGGGGTGCAGGAAGGTAGGGGTGAAATTGGTTCATGTGTGCCTCAGGCAGCCCTGATGCCACTCTGCTCAGCAACAAGGCCTTAAACCCCTGCTGTGACTGAGGGTCAGGAACATCACAGACTGGCTGGGTGCTGGCTTGGAGAGCAAATGGTGCAGCACCCCAAGGCGCTTCTGCTGCTCCTGATTCAACAAATACCATGAGAAGAACACCCCATGTAGAGATGCTACTAGCATCTCATAGGAACACGGTGGCATCTCCTCAGGCTGAGACAGGAAAGCTGGGAGGAGTGCCTAAATCTGCCAGGGAGTGGGGATGCTGCAGCCTGCTTCTGAACTGCAGCCGGGGCAGGGAAACAGCAGGGTCTGCCCAAAATGCAGGGTGGGAGGTGTGGGGGGAGAAGGCTTATGGTGACAAGGAAGCAGGGGAGAGCTGAGCACCCAAGGGCAGTGGCAAGGGCACTGGCAGTGTGAGGCAAAGCGCTTGGCAGCGCGAGCACACCGGCGAGCTGTGTAAACAACAGGAAGCTGGAAAGAAGCCTCCTGCATCCTCTGGAGCTATGCTAGGCAGAAATATGGTGGCCTTGGGAGACAGTGCTCATAATTCATGGGCCCCTCTGCTTCCTGACAGGGCCACAGTGCACTTGCATGCGATGGAAAGCTCTCTGGTGTCCCTGTCCCCATAACAGCCTGTACAGGGCTGCAGGACCTGGCTTCCTCCAGGCACCCTGATGTCCTCCACCCTGACTGCCTGGCTATAACTCCCTAGCATCCCTTTTCCTTCTTCCTGCCACTAAAATATGTCACTGTAGCCCTGCCTGGTGCAGGCAGTGGGCACGCACCCTTCCTGCTTACCAATTGGTGCTGCCTGCACAAACACCTTCCTGGCAAACCATTCCAGCAGCTGGCTCTTCCCCCCGATTCAACTCTTCCCTGCACACAGCACCTCTGCTCCCCTGCCTATGTGCTCTTTAGCTTCCATCATTACCAACAAGATGAAGAAGGACCAAAAAACAGAGACCTTAGGGCAGGAACGAGTTGAGCCCCAGCTCCTGTCCCAGGGTCTCACCAAGGGGGTGTGTGGGACCAGCCCGGCTGGGGAAAACTCCCACATGGATCACAAGTGTCTCTGATGGGCTCCATTCTGCCTCCCCACAGTGGGTGTTCAGTGCTCCAAGCTATCAGTCAGTGCTGTACTCCTCTAGCCACGTGGTGGCTGGGAGAGCAAAAGTGAGATGGAGTCCAGGATACAGCCATGGTCAGAAAGAGCCTGCAGTGCCATGCTCATGGCCTGGTAAGACACAGGTGTTGGAAGAAATGGCACTTACAGGCTGCGTCGGGAGAACATGCGACAGGGCATCCACGGCCTCCACTGCCACTGGATCACCTCTGGTGCTGGGATGCCATAGACTGTGCAGGTGAGAGCCTGGGGGCTCCTCCGGGAGTAGATGCTTGGGGAAGAGGCTTCCTTCTCATGGATGCGCGGAGGAACTGCAAGGATCAGAGTGACACCGTGAGGTCAGCCCCTGCATCCCCAGGCCACGCGCAGCCCTCCCCAGGCCCATCTCTAGAGAGACTGGGCACTAAAGCACTACGGCTCTCAGGGCAGCTCCTGAGGATCTCAGACCTGCAAAGCAGAGCTGATTATACTTAGACTCAAGTGGTGTCATTTCTCCTTCCTCTGCAGAGCGAGTCTGGATGCTGTAGGGCTCAAAGCACTGTCTGGCAGCCCCCAACACAGAGCCTGCTGGAGGCAAATCTCAAGCAGCAGTGCCCTTCCAACACTTTCTCTGCTGGCGTCTGGTTCCTCTATGACTGGGACCAGTTTCTGTAGGGGAAAGCTCCCCAGAAGCTTCCTACCCAGAGAACTGCTCCAGCTCCAGGCTTTGTGTGTGCTGTAGCTGACTGCCCTCAAGCCCACATCAGTCAGGGTCACCCCTCAGATCCTGTCCTGGGAAATGGCTCCTGAGCAAGGACATATCCTGTCTAGAGGGACAGAGCCAGGAACAGAACTATGCCATGTCACCAGGCCACAAGGAACCAGCCTCAATGTAACCAGCGTCTCTCAGCAATGAGGAAGAAGGAGATGATGTAGGTAGCAACTGCATTAGGACAGCAACAGGGACTTGGTGCTGGAGTAGCCCAAAGGCTGGGGCCATGGGCTCTTCCCTCAGCCCCAACCCTGAACCCTTCCCTTACCATTGACGATTAACTGGAGGCTGATGCGCTTCTCCAGCCCTGCCAGCCTGTTCCTCAGGACCAGCGTGTACGTCCCAGCGTGCTGCTCTGACACATCCTTGATCTGCATTGAAGATTGAGATTGCTTGGGAATTAGCTTCCCGTCCTTGTACCTGCGGGGAGGCAGAGAGAAAATGCAGCCATGGGGAGGAAGTGTCTCACTGGCAGCTGGGCAGGGGTTCACTGGTCCCCATTAGAGCACAGTCAGGGTGTCCCCTGCTAGCACTGGGGACCTCCCTGGAGAGACCCCTGGGCTTTCCCTGGACCTGAGTTACGGGTCCTATATGGATGTGCTGGGGTTGGGGTGTTGTAGCTCTGCCATAAGCAGAGCTGTCTTGCTCCTCTGGCCAGCCTTGATCCCTGCAGCGGGGGGCAAGCTCTATTTGAGCTGCAGGACCTTTGCTGCTTCTCCCCTCAATGTCACCTCCTCCTGTCCCAAGCTGTGCAGCTGAAAGCCAGGGCTGGTGGGAGAAATTACCCCCATGGGTGGAAAAGTGTGATAGTTGGGACAATCCTGGCTGCAGAGGGACCAGGCTAAGCCTTCCTAGTTGGTAGAGGGAAGGAGAGGAGGAGAAAGTGTTCAGGGTAAGAAAGGTGCGTTACCACTGGAAGTCTGGTGGGGGGTAAGCCACAACTTTCACCGGCAGCTTCACGGCTTCATCTCCTGCGGTGGCCTCTATCACTGGGCCCTTCCTCCACTCCACGTTGATGAAGGGCTTTTCTGTAAGCAAAAAGGTGAGCATGGAGGAGAGGAGAGCACACAGGGACAGGCTGTCACCAAGAGCTGCTCGCTCCACAGGGCCTGGCAGCAAGGACTGAGAACAGGCAGGGTGCTGAGGCAGTGCTGTTGACAATGACTACTTCTCTGACACAGTGAAGTCAAAATAACCAAAGTCCACCATTGTCTTTTCTGCTCATATGACGCCCAGCCTCTCTTCTGCATCCCTGTTCCCAGCAGGGACCCCTCCCTGGAGCAGAAGGGAGTGGGTGCCAGGAGGGGCTGGGGAGGTAAACACTGCCTTGAGACTGGCAGCTGAAGAGCTGCATCTGCCTTGCTGCTGGGAGCCATGAGGGACACAGGGAGGCTGTGTTGCCCCATCACATTCTGCTGCCAGGAGACAGCCACCCAGTGTTGATGGCACCCTGTGCTCCCGCAGCTCATGCCTCCCAGGCCAGCCATGCCACAGGAACACTGCATCTGCCACAGGACCACGAGACCTGTGTGTCCTGCCATCCCCCTGGTGTTGGGGCCAGTTTGGTGTTTGCATCTCACTTGTCATGTTGGCATGTTGCTGAATGTGATTGCAGAGTGGTTCTGGGGCTCAGAAGGGCTGAGGGGTTGGATGGAGGCTGGGTCCTACTAAAGCAGAGTGGGATGGAGGTGCAGGAGCCCCTTTACTGAGCCTTGTGCCAAGCACTGTTTAAGCAGTCCGGGGCTTGCTGTGCTTGCAGTTTGGCTCTGGCTGTGGCTCTGCAGGGAGTGGAAGGCACCGTACCATGCACGATGACATCCGTGCTCTCCTCCAGCATCTGGGCGCCGTTGGTGGCTGTGCACGTGTACCTGCCCAGGTCCTGCTGGCTGACGTTGTGGAGGGTCAGGATACTGGAGAGCTCTGTGTGTGTCTGCAGGGACCGGCGCTCAGGCTCTATCACTGCCCGCTGTGTCTGTGGGAGATGACAGAGATAAAGGGATGAAAGACATCAATAGGATGGGGCTGTGCAAGCCCCGAGGCTGGGATAAGAGCTTAGCATGGAGTTCTGCTCTTATCTGCAGCCCAGTAACCAGGATGGGAGGCCTACAGGTACCTAAACAGTGATGCAGTCACTGACATCTTATTGTTCACATAAGCCAGAGGCTACAACAGGGGGAAAACACCGTAGGGAAGGGATGGAAAACACAGGAAGGGACCCCCTCTTAGGCTTTTGGTAAACAGGACAGTGGCTAGAGTAGCTCTTTTTAAGCCAATGATGTTTGCTCTGGATTTGCACTGGTGGAAATGAACCCAGTGCTTGTGCAGGAGAGCCCCAGAGCAGTAAGACCTCAGCAAGGAGGAAAAAGGGACTTCTCTCCGTCTGCCTTCCACTGCAGGAGAGAAAAATGGGAAAGCACTCTGACCAAGATGTGCTGGGCTCATCATGGTTAGGATTATGAAGCAGAGCCCTGCCAGTGATGTGAAGAGGCACACATGAAGGCGCAGGAAGAGATGACTTGGAAGGAAAGTTGCCCAGTGCTTCTGGAGCTGATCTCCTCGTACCTGTTTGCCAGGGTAAGTCCATCGGAAGCGGATGCCAGAGTTGAACTCAGCCCACACTGTGCAGTTCAAGACCAGCTTCTCTCCCACCAGCAGCTCCATGGCTTTCTTGGGATACAGCTGGATGTCGTACAGCTCGCTCCCTGATGAGGAAGAGGCAGTGGAAAGGCATTTCAGATCTATTAACGCTTTGACTCAGACCATGCAGTTACAGGAGACTTTGGTAAGATCCCCTGGTGCTTGGTGTATCTCTGCCTGGCACACAGAGGAGGAGATACAAGTACCATGCAGAGTCAGTGTAGCTAGAGAGGTCCATAACAACCCCATGAGCCACACTGATAAACTTCACAGTCATCAAAACTGCTCCCTCCCGCACCTTCCCAAGTATTCACCTGCTATATGGATGATGAATAAATTGGATCCGAAAACCTTCTTGTCAATGACAGTCTCACAATGGACATACAGGGAATCTCTGATCAAGTGTGTCAGTACCTGCACCCCCTTCTTGTTGTCCCAGAAAGTGCTCTTCCCATCAGGGTGGATGAGGGAATTTTGCTGGAAAAATCAACATTTTGCCAACTGAAAAAAGAAG